>OMLB01044493.1:4154-19046 GCA_900302555.1 Myripristis jacobus | reverse complement strand
GGCCCTCATCCCAGCCCCGATTTCCGGTCCCATCCCTGGTCCCCTCCCCGGTCCCCTCCCAGCTCAGGCGGCCCCAGCCAGCGAGCAGCAGCTGGACGAGGGCTCCCTGCTGGGCCTGGAGGAGCAGGACGGCTCTCTGGGGCTGGAGGAGCTGTGTAAACCACTCTACTGTAAGCTCTGCAATGTTACCCTCAACTCTGCTCAGCAGGCTCAGGCTCACTACCAGGTGAGCTGAAACAAGCACACATACACACACACACACACACACACATACACACACACACGCACGGCCAATTGGAATCAGAATCAGAAATACTTAATTGATCCCCGAGGGAAAATTTGATCAGTTGCTCAAAAGAGAAGAGAACATATGAGCATGGGTGAAATTATAAGAAATGCAAAAAGAAATAAGAAATATAAACATATGTGCACTAGAAATTTGTAATATGTGCATTGTGTAGATGTGTATTCATCCTACTTTGCACATTTCTACATAAGTAGAAATGTGCATCAATCCCACACTATTACTACAACAATAAATACAGAAATAAGAAACTGAGAATATGTAAAAAGTATACCTATATACACCATGAAGTTTATATTATCATGCCTGTCCACACACAAACTGCCTGATAGTTGTTTCAATGGTTTCATGTATGTTTAGGTCAGCAGCCTATAAGGACCAAGAGAGACTGGGTTATTGTCAAATTGGAAGCCATTGTAAAATATCCAATAACCAGACAGTTGTGACTGAGATTAATTATGTTATATATATTTTTTTCTCCAATGGATTTTGGAATAAATTTTGAAACTAGGATTTTGTAACTGGCATATGCATGGTACAGGGAACGATCAGGGAATATATATATATGGACCCCTGTGTGCCAGTTGTTTAGAAACCCATACTCAACATTCAGAGTTCACAGATCATGCCTGTATCATTTTAATTAGCCTAGCTGTCAATTTGATATACAGGACTCAGTCATTTAATTATGGGAAGAATCTGTGTTCCCCCAAGCAATATTCTGTCAGTGGTCGCTTTTTGCATCAACTGATTTCTTTTTTAATGCAGCACTCAACAAAATGCTGACATGCAATTCATTGACTCAAATTTCAATTGTGTGTGACCTCAATCTGTGCTCTCTATTCAAGCTGTATGGATTTGTGATGAAAGGGAGGGCACTCGCGGAACGTGACTACCATGCAGCATGGTTCATTTTTAAGCAGCCCATACAATAAGATGGCGTTACTGTTTTAAAAGCACAATCATGTAAGACTAATGAAACGTGTGAAATAAGCAGGCCCTGAAAATGCTAATGATTGCTTAATGCTGTCAGTAAATGATGTTGCATGGTTAACACGGCAGGCTTTTTTTTTTTTTTTTTCACACAGTGCTTGTTAGCCCAGTTAGCTCGGCACAGCAGACCTTGTGACTACGTTTGACTGACATTTTACCTGGCTGACTGGCTGACAGGGAAAGGTTGATGGTCACTGGAGACAGTCTAAAAGCAGGCTCTTGCTTTCTGTCTCAATGCCTCAATTAAGCAGAGTGAGTTAAGCCTTTGCTGCGGTCTGTGGTGCAACCAATATGCCACCCAACAAAGGCTTACATGGTTGACTTACATTGCAGGAACATAACTAGTATTTATCAAAACGCCTTAATTGCAACATGTAGCCTTTCTAATGCATTGTGCATATGCATATCATTAAGAGTAAATTAGCTGCCTTTCAACATACCCACTGACCATGATTGCTCACAGTGCTCATCATTAAAACATGCAGAATATTTTTTTCTCACTTTAAAAGACATAGAAGAAACACAGTGATTGTGGGTAATGATAATGTCAAATTTTTTGCAGCTAAAATGGCACATTTGCTGTTTCCAGGTAGATAGATGGCAATATATACTTCAGGATTTCTGGATCTGATTCTTGGCATTTTCAGCCACCAACATGTGAGGCTGCCTCGCTGGAGCTTCACACCACTTGACTGTTGTGTGTTGTACAGTACGCCTTTAGGCCTGGTCGCCTTGGTCTTAAATCACTGTAAACCACGGCCTCTCACAGCTTATTGTTCTCCATATTATAATGGGAGCTGCTGGCTCATTACGAAGCAGAGCTGCTGGAGTCAAAGAACTGCATGCCAGTATTTATTGTCAAGTAGGTCATGCAAAGTAACCATTATTTAACCTGCTGGAATCAGTGTTTCTATGGTAATACATTATAATACCAACCATAAGGAAGAGGGTAAGAAATTGCTTTTTTCCATAAAGCATTTTTTGCCTTTGGATCTGACTTTTTTTGTTGTTGTTGTTTGTTTTTTAATGGCCACTTTGGTTCTTTTAGAGGCCAGTTTTATGAAACAGTATTGGCAAATAAACACTCAATTGGTGCCTAAAAGATTTGTTTTATTGTATACCGCACCATAAACCCAGAGGCAGAAAACCATAGAGGGTTTGTTTACTGTTGGATTGTTTGTTTTTAATGATTATAGTTGTTTTATTTTTGATATTTTGGGGTTGGTATTTCCTCCTACATCTGTCTACATGGTTACAGTATTTTTGACTTTTTCAGGCAGTGTAGTTTGTTGTTGTCTAGTTAAAGACCACTTCATTTTTTTCACCCAGAGAACCCTGTAAAAAAAAAAAAGAAAAGAAAAGAAATCCATGGTCATATAGGCTTCCATCACACTTGTTGGGCCATAGGTAACAGTTGTCACACAGATAATAGTCATATGAATGAGTTAAAAGTGAAAATTAGATTCTCTTTTTTTTTTGTCTACGCATTTTTAATTTCAAAGGTGTTTTATGAACTGTCAAGGACATTTCTGCTCCGAGCCTAGTTACCTGCTAAGTGCTACAACAGATGGAGGCACTCGTAAAATAATTTTGCTGCAGAATTCACGGTGGGCCAATCAGATGGTTGTAACTACAAGATTTAGAAATAACATGTTGGATAGAACAACCCTTGATCTCTGTCATCAATTCAAAATGTACTTATTGCTTCTTTTCTTATCTTTTTGTCTTTGTGCTCCTCATATCCTCTTCAATCTCCTTTCTCTCTCTCTCTCTCTCTCTCTCTCTCCCTCTCTCTCCCTCTGTCCAGGGGAAGAACCACAGTAAGAAGCTGAGAAATTTCTACGCCGGCAGTCAGCAGCCACCAGCCATCAGGATCCCAGAGGTCGCAGAAGTCGGCCAGACGGCCCTCAGCTCAGGACCCAAAGACAGCGACACAGGCAGACAGGTCAGACCCAGACCCAGCACAACATAGCACAGCAGAGCAGGGCAAAAACACCTTCGCTAACGTCAGTTTCCATGTTTGAACCACTAAATGGTGCAGTGGTAGCTGAGGTGATGCCAAAGTGGCCATTCTGCTGACAGAGGTGGTAAGGAACTGCAGAGTCACTCCCTGTCGTCATTCGTAGACTAGAACCTTGTATTTTTAAAGAGCAGCCTACCTCACATCACCCCTACCGAAGTAATCCCTCTATGCTCACTCTCTATAAAATCCTTCTTCCTGTTGCACTAATTTTATTTTTTCCTATGCACTTGTTTTATCTGTGATCACCACTGGATCATTGCAAAGGCCTGGTCGTGTGCACTTTTGGCTGATTTTTGGTTTTGGTAACAGAGAGATCAAACGTGCTTTCTAAGGGGTTTCAGGAAGTCAAATTCAAGACCTGGTGAGACCCTTTTATTGCAAACTGGAGAGGCATTTAAGAGTGATATTGAAATACAAAGTAAGGAAGCAAAGTTGGCCAAACCAGTTTTTTTCCAGTCAGACTTGGCCTATAAAAGCTCTGATGCTATAAATGTGCAGCATAAGGAAAAGGGCAAGAAGAAATAAACTGTTGGAGGACAGGAAGTCCAGTTGTATTTAGCAAAGCAGAAATTGCATGGTGGAGAAATTCAGACTTTTCTTTAGGGGCACAGATATCTTGTTGAAGTGTTATTTTATAGGAGTTTGTTTATTTTATACACTTTGAGGTGCTTATTTTGCTCTCCCTCAAAAAAAAAAAAAAAAAATCTTGCAAGATAACTAAGCATAGAAATGTTTTTCATTACTTTTGGATGTATACCAAGTTAATATTTTCACTGTTTTGCTAAGGATTACAGCACATTATCAATCATTTTATTAATAAAGAACCGACTGTAATATGTAGCAGCAGTGTGAGGGACTCCTTCCAGCACACATCTTCCCTATTTGGTCTATAATTTTTCTGTTCTCATACACCTCCCCCGCTCTGTCCAGGCGCTGTATAAGGGGGCCACCCGGGTGATTCTGGCCACAGAGAATGACTACTGCAAGCTGTGTGACGCCTCCTTCAGTTCACCAGCAGTGGCGCAGGCCCACTACCAGGGCAAGAACCACGCCAAGAAGCTTCGTCTCGCCGAGGCTCAGCACAACAATAACACCATGTAGGTTTGGGTGAAGAGCCTCGCTGCGGTGTGCCATCTCATTCAGCCGCGTTCAGGCATTTGTGTCGCTGATCTCCCAGCAACCACAGATGGCGCTATGACAGAGGTCCAATAGGAAACTGGCTGTTCTTTAGTAGTTAAAGTCCGTCTCCAGCCAGTTATTAAGGCCCTAAAAATAATCTCTACCTTAAAAATGCTTAAATGTAACTCTAAATCTTGCCCTGATTAAAAATGCGCAGAGCTATGAATATGCAAATAGTCTCCCTACCTGCTGGCACAGCGGCTCGTAACCAGAGCTCTGTTCACAGAACACGGAGGTATAATCTTTTCAGCAAATCTCTTAGTGTAAAAGTGAACGGTAAGGTAGATTTGGTTTCACATTTACTTAGCTTACCCTGTATAAACAGTTCATCTTGGCTTTGTTAGCTAGAAAATTACCCTGCAAGCTAAATACTTGATCGAACATGGAGTTATAGCCGCTCACAGCCCATGTACGTTGTTCAAATCAGACGTGGTAAACGTCGAGAGCAAGTTGCTTACTGGTAGCTAGCAGACACTTTGGTTAGGAATGCACCTTAATAGGAACCTATTTTGTCCAAATAGCCAATAACATAACATTAACAAATCATTACTGGCATAGAATTCAACACAGTTAGCTGTCTGTGTGGTAATTTTATGGTAATTTTATCAAACCCTGATGGCATGCTGGAAATAGGCTACACCACGCTAATTTTACTACCTTATAAATGTAACTCAACCCTCAATTGGCAAATTTAAAGAGAACACACAAGAACAAGTCTCGTGTATGTACAGTAAGTAATAGGTTTCAATGCAAATTAGACTGACCCAATAAAAATAGTTTTTGGTCTTTGCACTTCCCGTAACTGAGGTGGTTTTGACTGGTTCCAGGGAGAGCAGTGAGGCAGCGCCGCGAAGAAACAGGAAGGACGGCAGCGAGTACAGACTGGTGAAGAACCGCCGCAGCCCACAGCTACCTGCGTCCATGCCAGGTAAAAAAAAATTAAAATACAATTAAAACTGGTATTACTGCCTTGTGTTTGTATGCCTCCACGAACCTGGCAGGTTGCAGTTACATCCATGTCTTATATAATATTTGTAGTGAGGAGTTTTAAAGGATTTAATAAAAGGTATTAAGTATTTTATCTGTATATTGACATGTATGAGTCCAGTGAATAATTTCCAGGCTATTAGGAGCACTGATACAGAGCTTCGTCACATGGTGCAACATTCATCACTTGAAGCTCAGTATCAGCAGTGGGCTTGTGGTGGACGAGCAGAGGAACAGGTGTGTTCCCTGTCCTGTTGTCATCCAGGGAGAGGACGTGAGAAAAATCCAAGTTATGGCACAGAATAAAGACCATCGATTTCATCATTTTATCCTGTTTGACATAAATTTGTGTGAAACTTTGTCATAATTAGTGTATGACCTGTTGAGTTGTGGCCAGAAATGTGTTTTGTCAGGTGACAGTGCCCTTGACCTTTGACCTCTGACCACCAAAATCTAATCAGTTCATCCTTGAGGCCAGTTGGATGTTTGTGCCAAACTTGAAGCCGTTCCTGAGATATCACGTTCTCAAGAATGGGACAGACACACACACAGACAGACAGACAGACAGACAGACACCTGAAAACACAGTGCGTCGCCAGCGTGGAGGCATAATGAGATTAAGTTAAAAGATTACACTCAATGGTAGCTCATTTACTGCTGTCTCGTTTACATTTCCCCCCAGCTATTCTGCAAATTTTATTTTTTTTAAACTTGTTTCTCAAATGCAAACCTTACGGCATTAAAACTGAGCTTGGAATTAACTGCTGCCCCGGCTAATGTCGACAACCCGAAATAAAAAGATATGGCTGTGTTTGTCAGCCAGCTCGTCAGTCAGTTAGTAATGCTGACAGCAGCTGTGCGGTGTTGTATTGTGTTCGCTGCTATCATGGCAGTGGAAACATCAGTAGCAGACAGACAGACAGACTGACAACAGCACTCTGTCTCCTCTTTCAACACCTCCACATCCCTGGGGAATGACAGACACAAACAGAGTGTGCAGTAGAAAGAGCCGAGCCGAGAGACATTCACCGCCGCCGACCCCCGCTGCAACGCTCGGCTCAGTTTTATGTGAAAAATTCAGCCGTCTTACCTGCCTACATTACAAATTGGGGCTGCAACAACTGCCAACTGTAGCTTCATCCTGTTTGCTCAAAGGACGCCCTGGTGTGGATGTATGTGATTAAATGAAACTTAAGAGTGACATACAAAACTTATTCCTAAACAGCAGCGAGTGAGCACTGGACTCTCTAACGATGGCCTCAAAATTCAGAGTTTATTCCTGCTACCATTCAAGGCCATCAGTGCACCTTTAACCTTCCTGTGTGTGTGTGAGTGTGTGTGTGTGTCTGCACAAGCGTGAGTGAAAATCGATCCAGCAGCCAGCGTCAGATCTTGTCCGACTGACGTCACACGAGCATCTCTTTCTGTCTCTCGCTTTCTCTCTGCGGACAAACACACTGAACATTATCCCAGTTCAAGATGAATCAGGATGAATCATACAGTACAGCCAGCTCCCCTCTTTCTCTCTCTCTGTCTCTCTCTCGCGCTCTCTCTCACTCTCACACACACACACCAAGACTCTCACTGTGCTGATTTAATCAGTTTTCTTGATGGACAAACCCCAAAATAGCTACGCTCTCTCTCCCGCTGCTGCCTTCTCACTGTCTTTTTATCTCTCGCTCTATCTCCTTCTCGCTTTTCTGCCATCTAGACACACACACACACACACACACTCCCTTTCCCCCCCAACAAGCAATGCTCTTTTCCCTAATGATCAATCCTGTTGTAAACCTACACAGCTCCTGTGTGCTTGTCCGTCTCTCTGTCTGTTCTCTATATGCTCTTACCCATATTTGCTCCTTCCACCCTTCCTGTGCTTTTCATCTTCCTCTCTCTCACCTTAATCTTTGCTGACCATCAGTCCTGACTAAGCCTCCAAACAGGATTTCGCCTCCCATTGTCAGCATGGGGTAAATCTGGTGTAAATGGGGCTGAAAATCCCCCAAAGTGCATCTAGTCTGACTCCCTGTCCTCTCTTGCCTCATTCTCCAGGGCCCTACTATAACCCCAGACCGAGGCAGCGTATACCAAGGGACTTAGCCATGTGTGTGACGCCCAGCGGACAGTTCTACTGCTCCATGTGCAACTGCGGAGCAGAGCAGGAGTCGGACTTCAGACTGCACCTGGAGAGCAAGCAGCACAAAGCTAAAGTGTCGGAGTTGAGATACCGCAACGAGATGGAGAACCTGGGCTACAGCTAAGAGACGTGAGAGGGGAGGGGGAGGAGGAGGAGGAGTGGGAGAGGAAGTAAGAAAGCAAAGACTGGAGAGCACAACAGCACAAGGCCAAAAGCACTGGCATGCAGATGCTGCCCTGTGATGGAGAGGTATATTTAGAGAGAGGAGACAGATGGGAGGAGAGCAGCCTGAATGGCCTCAGGATGTTGTTGCAATTCATTTGATGCGCAGGCCAAACATGCAAAACCTAATATCTGCCATAACGTTGCACCATATGAGGCTATTTATTAGGTTTATGGGATCGTTTGATCTGCATGTTACTCTTATTATGAAATTTGGACTGTAGAAGCTGCACTGGCCACCGTATGGACGCAGAGAGCACGGGCCAGTTATGCAGCAGAATGAATGGTGGGCTTTGACATGTGTTTTACCCATTTCCGAGACATTCAAGCCGATTTTTATGACAAAAACAAACTTTGGTATGTCTATTTTTACAGATATCTACATCCTCATGCTAGAATAGAAACAGATCTTGACTTTATCTAAACAGCTGAAGCCAAGATCTCCTCCAAAGTTTTAAATGGGTTGCAATCTGAAGTAAATGCAAATGAATTGCAGCAACATTTAGTGCTTGAGAGGGAAGAGATGAAAGGAGGGTTGCGGTATCTTTATCCCTGAGATACCAAGGCGAGGAGGTGAAACCTGTGAGATGCATGAGTGAGGCATGAAGGAGAGAGGGGGTACACGAGGAGTAGCAGTTACTCTGCCAGTCAGTCTAGTCCGGGCTGAGTAACGGAGCGAGAACAGGAGGAAACCAAGGGACAGAAAGAAGGAGAGGAATCGGTAGCAGGAGTGGAGGGGAGGAAAAATAGCAAAATGAAGGAAGTGCGGAGAAAAAAACACGGCAGGTTTGTTTGAAACGTCTTTCCCTCGACACAGAACAATCTTCCTCCTCTCCTAAAAGGGATCTCTGGGTGAGAGGGTATTGCAGGTGTTGTGCAGGCCCTGCAGCAGGGAGGGAAGGGCCACTTTTTTACCACACAGCCAAGCGGGGTGCAACCGGGCCAGCACCAATTCATCATATTCATAACGCGACACAGCCCAATGAAATCGAAAACCACTATGTGTCTATTTGAATGGAAAGCACAACCAGCGTGTCATCCGGTAGAAATGGAGTCCCGTGAATAATCAGGAAGCCTTAGCCAGCCCTGATTGGCCCTGGGGTGGAAGCCAGACAAGCGAGTGGCTTTTTTGTACAATAAATCTCCGTCATCCCTCCGTCATTTTTTCCACGTTTAAAATCGACATAAATACTATGTAAATATACTCAAACACATACATGTACATACAGTATGATTATATGCTATTGATTCTGTACTTAATGTTAGCCTATCTTGTAAATATGAATCATTTATTTAATATTTTATCAGGTATCTTGTATAAGGTGTGCACTGACTGAATGTCAGGACTGTATGTTTGTGCGTGGATTTTACCGTACACCTCCCGTATCTATCTGGTCATTTTTTTTGTTTGTTTGTTTGTTTGTTGCTAAGCTAATTTTGGTGGAGAGAAGATGCAGTTTGAAGTTTGACCCATCACTTTGGCGGATGCGTTTTGGTGCTTAAGGACGATGGTGTCGTTTTTATCCACATAGAGTATATCTGAACCGCTGTCCTGCAAGCCGAGCCCCGCCGGAAGCTCGTGTTGGACGTCCGTGGTGATGCGTGCAGCTCAAAGTATTTAAGCTTTAAATTAGATTGTAAATGAAAATGTGCAGAGCCTAATTTTTAATCGCAACACATATCATTTAATTCTCCCGAATGATCTTGATTTCCAAAAGGAGATAACCAGGTTCTGCTGTAGTGTGAAATAACTACAGCAGAGTGACAACGCTGCTGTCAGGATTTACAAGCAAATCTGATTTTTTTTTTTCTTGTTTTTAACCCTGCGAGACCCAGGTTTGGCTGTTCCACAGTGTTGAGCCTGCCATGAAGATTCAGATCTGTATCTGGGTTAAAAAAAAAAAAATCAAGTTTCTGTCGTTGTTTAAATGCAGTGGTTTTTTTCCAGTCAGAGGCACCCAGGTGTTGCGGTGCTGATGAGAGTGCAGCATTTGGAGTTCTACAATCATACTTTGAAATGGCCATAACTATGACATAGTGTGCCTTTAACACTGACTGTCATCTCTGCTGCTCCGGTAGATGACATTGACTGTGTCAGGGCTGCTCAGCAACGTCAAGATATTGATGCGCTGAAACTCTTAAACTCGTGATGTTTGCCAGACCTTTTTCAGATTTCTCACAGCTAAACGGAGAACATAATTTCCGCCCCCCCCTCCTTCCAATAAGAAAAGGTGCCGACGCTTCCCATCTACAGTCGTATAGGCGTGAAGTTGGAGTCGATGCACACGAGTGGCTCCAGTGTGCAGCACGACAGACCTGTGCTAAATTATAGCTCAGTACATCTCAAAGATTTGACAAAACATCCTGGTTACTGTCATGGCAACCGATGTTCTCTCTCTTTTCTGCAGCTGTTCAAGCGTGCAACTGAAAACCATTTCCCCAATATTTTTACTTACCAAAAAAAGAGAGAAAAGAACAGGCTTTCTCTTTCACCACACATATGCAGCCATACGCCTAGCCCATTTTTGATTTTCCAAATTTTGCCCATGTCTCCAGTGAATGCACACACACACACACACACACACACACACACACACACACTTGTATAATTATTTTAATAACTCAAAGGAGTGATCAGGTCATGTAATTAGCTGTGTTGCTCAGTGAAACGAAGATGGCACCCTGGCTCTCTCTGTGGTTGGTTTAGGCAGCTGTTCGCATCTCACATTTGTCTCCAGAGCACAAGCACACACATGATCGCACACATGAGGACACTCTGGAGAACAGGCGCTCTGCATGGGGATTTTAGCGAGAGAGAGAGAGAGAGAGAGAGAGAGAGAGAAAAAACTGAGGAAATAAAAGGATAGGCGGTTCCATTAGCTCACTGTGCCATGCAGTTTAATCAGAGAAGAACAAAAGAGAGCTGATGAAAGGAGAGCTGTAACCAAAGCTGTAGGTAGGAAACAGCCACCGGAGGAGTCACTCGCTGTAGACGGCAGCAGAAATGAAGTCTGTTAATATCCCTTGTTCATCCTCCAAGAAATACCAGCCCTTTTGTCTAAATTGTAAGCATGATTTGAATTGGTTCCGCTGGAAGTCTAACCTTCCATTATGCTGACAAGCTGCTGGATTCAAAGCTACAGAGTCACACTCCAGTGCAGCCACTGTCTAGTCCTTCACTCGCATGGAATAATGACCTGCAGAGGAATGGAGGACGCGGGGAGATCATGGGAAATTAACAGGCACGGCCCAAAGAGCTTAGGTGGTGGTTTTGATAACCTTACTCTGTTTCTGTTCAAGCAACGTGCAATGTGAGCCACCCGTCCTCAGAGTCGATACGGCAGCGTCTAAGGCAAATGAATTGTTTCTGTCCGGTGTTTTTCTGTGATGCCGCCGTGGCCGCCGTGTCAGTGGCTCTAGACTGGCTTTGCTACGGAAAAAAAACAAAAACACGAGCTAGATCAGGACCGGCCAAGAGGCCCAGAGAGGATGAATGCAGTGTGAAATCTACATATATTTCTAACAAAGAAATATTTTATCATGTTTAGAATTTATGAGGCAAATGCTTCTTTCTTAGCTTGAAAGGGCTTGAAAGGGGAAAAAAGTCCATTGTAACCAAAAATAAACAAATAAATTAACAAATAAATAAAATACATCTGGCAATGGGGTGAGATAATTTCCCATGCAGTTTTCCCTACTTAACTTATTATCTTGAAATACGGCAAAGTACTCCATCAGCATCTCGATGACGTCAGGTTAAATTAAATTATCTCACCTCATTGGCAGATTTTGCTCACTTGTTTTATGAAAAAATAAATATTTTTTAGACTTGATACAGGATTAAATGACTTGTTAAGATGTTTTCACTTTTTTTTTGAGAGGTCAAAAGCTAAAAAAAAAAAAAAGAGAGAGAGAGAGAGAGAGAAACCACTGTGGAACTAGAGGTATTTTCTCTTAACAATGCTCACAACGAAATTCTCAAGCCTGGATGTTGTTTGCTCTGTGTTTCCTGAGAAGGATATGAATGCAGTAATGCTTACACGACGTTGTTTTTTGTTGTTATCTGGCCTAGTAAAACCGTTGAAATAATTAGAATACCCTCGGGTACTGTTTCTATTTGTTTTGATCTAGTTGTGTTTACATGTACTTGATTAGAGATTATACTGGTTAATAACTGTTTTATACTGCTAATTGTTCATTTCACTGTTATTAACCAATGCTGTTACCAGTGCGCTGACGTGCTTCAGCACAACACGGTATAAGTCGAACTCGCTTCATCTTTAACAACAAAACAAAGTGTTATTTATTGCACCGTATAACTTGTATCATATTTATTTTGTGCATGATAAGTAATGTCATAGTTAATAACCGCTGAAATGTTCCTACTGTTCAGAGAAAATCTGATGACGAAGGTGCTGTAACGAAAAAGTTTTCCTCAGTTTCTGAATGACTGAAAGGCTCGACAGGTCTGTACATTGTAAATCTACACCGGGACAATGGAGGTTGTCGTGATTTTTGCACTGAATATTTAAAGGGACACTGGTGTTTATAATGAAAATGATACTACCATATATCCTTGGGTTAAAATGAAATCTTTGTTACCAATGTGCAGTATTTGCCTCTCTCAACGATTTTTATCCTAATGTTTACAGAGGGAGAAGATAAAGAACTCGGTGGGGATGTGTATCGTATTTGTAAAGCTGTGTGTGTTCATCCATGCATTGCACTGTTGGACTAAAGAGACCATGGTAGATGGGCAACACAGTGGGGTCAAGTTTAAACTAATTACCACCATAAGCTTTCATGTCAGTCGAGCGTGAAAGCTCGAGTGATTATCTTAGATGCCGCTGGTCTGATTTTGAGGGAAGTTGCAGGGATGTCGAATCTGACCCAAGTCCCCATCGAGGCGTCCTACCAATGTCCCACGATTGTTTCCATTGGATAAATGACTCGCTACTTAAACTTTTTTATATATATATACATATGTTTTCCATTCTGGTCATCTGTGTTGTGCTTGACGCATCAAACATGGTTAGGTTTAGGTGTAGAGACAGTTAAGTTGTTCGGCTAGTGGAAACACAAAGGGGGCAGGGTTACACGTCCCACTCCTCCCAGATGTAACTCTGCCCCCTCCTCCAGGACGTAGCCATGACCTTCTTGTCTTCGCTCTGTGCTTTATTGTTTAACATCATTACACTGACTGGCTTGATGAGGCCTCTAAAATTAACGTCACAATGAAAAGGCATTTTGAGAGCCTCTTTCTTCCTTTAATTTGATGTATTTCATGTGGAAACCAGATGTTGTCGTGGGATGAAGAGACAACAGATTGAAAAAAAAAAATTCTAGTTTCAGTGAATTCATTGGCATTTACTGTCAAGTAAGTGAATATCATAGCATAGAAGTTGAACAACACGCTACACAAATTCAGCTGTCCCTACAAAGTTTCACTGACTGGCCTGATGGGGGGCGCTATCATGAAAGATTCAAATGTAAAACTATAACGGGATATCTCAAACACCACTGATCTTATTTTGTTGAAAAGGGTATATTTTGGCCTGAAAGGGACGACATGTTTCACTCGTTATGTGAGTGCTTTGCACAGCAGCTGTAGTTTACATGCCGTCTCACCATCAAAAATTTCTCTCCTGCCTGGAATTCACCTGCATTTCGGTGCCTGTCTAGTCGAGTTACATCCGTTTCTAATTTTCTCACTCGATTACCCCGTAGAGGTGAACCTTGCCTCAGAGGAAAAGTCCATGTATCCTGGTCTTGTTTATTGAGTACAGGACGCCCCACCCCACCCCACACACACACCGTCAGGGGCCCCAAACCAGAACCTACGCCTACAGACTCAGACCTCAGCACACTCTCAGTGCCTCTGAACAATGTTGCCAATATACCACCGACTGACTGACTGATGGACCGACCGACCGACCGACTGACTGAATGGGTGCCTGGCTGATTGACTTTGGGGCTGTGTGTGTGTTTGTGTGTGTGTTTTTTTTCTGACAGTTGAATAAAAACACAGATGACATGAATAACCTGCGTTGAGCTGATGATTATTGCACTGAATGTGTGTCTCCTTGTGTTGTCGTCCACTGTGAGGCTTTCACAGCTCTGGGGGGAAATAACTGGTTGTGTTTGCTGTTGTTGCTGTTATCGCTCCATATTTTTTTAATAGTGTCAAATGTACTGAAATTGTATGGCACCAATTGAATCGCTTGAGTACTATCAAATATCGAAAAACTTCCACGGTACTGAAATTTGGTACCAACTGTCATTCAGTACCAAATCTCAATCCCTAAGGAGTGAATCCCATCAGCATCAGTGAACCAATAAGCACCCAAGATCTAGTAACGCTGGTTATTGGCTGTCTAACATTAACCATCATAGAGTGATGCAGGGATGATTTTATAACAAGATTTTATAAAATTAGTATCCCAAAAAGATATCCTCAAGGACCCAGCCTTCAAATGAGCAAACAGTGCTTTAAAAATGAATTTGTATGTGTGGCATCTGAGCAGCATAAGAGAAGCATCCTTAAAATCTTACTGGTCAGCTCTTTTCATTTGTTTCGTATCATTAAATGTGACTTAATCTTGATTTACTCTGCTTTCCCTGGCCCGGTGTTTCTTACCTAATTATCCCCCGACACACTTGTGTTTTGTGGACTGACCTTAGACGCCCCTTGCAGTCCCAAATGTTAGCAGAGTCAGCATCAAACAACAACCAAAAAAAAACCACACACACATGGCCATCATTAGTTCAGTTTAATGAGCTTGTGATCATACTTGCTTCCTTCAAGCTAACCCCATCTGAACTTTGCCTATTTCTTGTACACACACACACACACAAACTCTCAACCCATGTGCTATGCTTCGTTTTATGTTATTCGTCTTTGGGCATGTCTTTATTTTTGTGTTTCGTGTCAAACCCACATGCACCGAGGCACCAAAATGGCTGACAGCCCCTGCCCTCCTTCCCAGGCCTCCCCCACAGCTCCAGCCCCGTCCCCGCTGCAGGACTCTGGGTCAGATGTCAGCAGAT
>OMLB01044492.1:15022-26860 GCA_900302555.1 Myripristis jacobus | reverse complement strand
ACACTGACATGTTCTTCTTACTCACACAGCCACAGAAGAAATTGATTTGTGTCACCTGTCAGATATTTTGTGTATTACAGCAAAGTTAGATCCACCTCGCTTCATGCAGGGGTCACTGGTGCCATCACTGCCGTCATTCTGCTGTCAGCCCCCAAGGAGCAGCTGCTTAGATTTCACTCTGGGATTTCCCTCCATTAGATGATGATTATTTTTTTAAGCCACAACTATAAAACTAATAAATACAAACTTTATTTCAAATCGTAATGCCATGTCTTCAGTATCAAAAAATAAATTTAATTTGAATCTAAGTGATAGGAGTGATGTGTGACTGCATGTTTGACAGTTACATGGGGCAGGTAGATAGATGCCTTCCGATTTTGTTCAGCTATGTGCCAAGTGCACCACTTAAGCTGCATTTCCAATTTTTTTCTGTTTATTTGTATACTTGATTTTAGTTTAACAATTCAACACAGATCTTAAAGGTTTTGATTTAGTTATTTTAAGGGGTGTAGATAGATAGATAAATAGATAGATAGATAGATAGATAGATAGATAGATAGATAGATAGATAGATAGATAGATAGATAACAGAGTTACAGAGTTTAAGTTAACCTCCCTGAGTCTGTGTGATTATTTTTAGGCAGCTACATGACGTGAAGACGCTGTCAAGGCCTCCTCTGAAGCCGTGTGAGCCGCTGATGGGAGCTGAGTGGCTGTGGGAGCCTGGAATAAAGGGGAGGGACTGAATCCTGCACCAGGGAACTTGAAGACAGACCCACATTTTAATGAAGTCACTCATGTCAGTGGACTGGAGGTGACTGGTTTTTATCTCTGTGACTGAGTGAAATCCCTGTTCCAGAGGAGGATGTGACAGCAGGCGCCACTCAGACACTTGTGACCAGAGCAACAGCTGCGGGATATCTTGGTTTAAAGTTTTGAGAAGTTAGGTTTTGAGTGCATGCGGGTTATTTTACAATATTTTGACTATGTCTCCGTGGCATCCAGCAAGTGATAATAAGGTACCTGTTCTGGAGTGGAAATACTGGCGTTAGAGAAATTTGTTGCATACGTCTTGATCTGCGCTTGATGGACACTACAATGAGTAACCAGTCCATGACAGGGAGGACCATGGTCCCGACCATACCGTCTATCATGTTTATTTTCGGTGTGGTCGGGAATGTCATTGCTATCGTGGTTTTGTGCAAATCACGCAAAGAACAGAAAGAGACTACTTTTTACACGCTGGTGTGTGGACTGGCAGTCACGGACCTGCTGGGGACTCTGCTTGCCAGTCCGGTCACCATCGCCACTTATGTGAAAGGCTCCTGGCCCGGAGAGGACCCGCTCTGTCAGTACTTTGGATTCACCTTGCTTTTCTTCTCCCTGGCTGGGCTCAGCATCATATGTGCGATGTCGATCGAGAGGTACTTGGCCATAAATCATGCCTACTTCTACAACGACTTTGTGGACCAAAAGCTGGCGGGATTGACACTCCTGGCAATCTACATCTCCAACGCGCTCTTCTGCGCCTTGCCGAGCATGGGCTTTGGACAAGTGAAGAAGCAGTACCCACAGACCTGGTGTTTTATAGAGTGGAGGAGCAACGTGAGCAGCGATGCAGCCTTTTCCTACATGTATGCCGGCTTCAGCTCTGTCCTGATTTTAGCGACTGTGATCTGTAACGTGTTGGTGTGCGGGGCTTTGATCCGGATGCACCGGCGCTTCGTCCGCAGGATGTCGCTGGGGACCGACCTGGGGCGCAATGTGGACCCGAGGAGGAGGTCAGGGCGCAGCTTCAGGCGTCTGGCCGGTGCAGAGATTCAGATGGTCATTTTGCTCATTGGCACGTCGGCAGTGGTGCTCATCTGCTCTATTCCACTTGTTGTAAGTTATCCTCCCTCTCCTCCCCACTGTCTAATATTGTATCCATTACGCACGTGTTACGCGCAGTATTTTTACGCACAAATGCGTCAAAGTAGTTGACTGAAGAGTAAAGTTCAGATAGATTTCTATTTGATTTAAAAAAACCTTTTCATCAACCTTTCACTTACTCTCTACTCTCTCACTGTCATGTTTTCATTTTGTCATTTTGTTTCTCTCTCATGCTAGACACACATATGCACTCTCAGACTGCTGTAAACAGACACACACACATACACACATACAATTTGAAATTTTCTCTTCTCTTGCAGGTGCAGGTGTTTTTGAACCAGCTGTATAAGACTCCTGTGGAGCTGCGATTGGACAAGAACCCTGATCTACGAGCGATACGCTTTGCCTCCTTCAACCCAATTCTTGACCCTTGGATCTACATCTTGCTTCGAAAGGCTGTGCTTCTCAAGCTCATTGAAAAAATCAAGTGTCTGTTCTGTAAAATCGGAGCAAGGAGACAGCAGAGACAGGGAAACTTCCCCTGTATAGACACTCATCAGCTCTCCTCGATCATCTCCACCAGGGACTCTCAGTCGCTGGTGTCCCATGATCTGAGAGATGTCACCAGCAGCTCACAGACCTTCCTCTACCTGCCGGAAGGAAGTGAGGTGTTCACTGGAAGCTGTCATCACATAGACAGACTGTCTGGTTCCCGACATTCATCAGTCAGAGACTCTCAAACCTCTTACTCACCAGAACAGGGCAGCTCTGAGGTTCGGAGCAGAGAGGGGACAAATCTGACCAAGGACCTCTCAGATGTGATTGCCTTGCAATCTTGTGCAAAAGACCAAGCACTGCAGGTATCACTGAGCTCTGACACAGTCGAAGAGAAATGCATCTGAGCTGCCTCAATGTCTGTGAAATTCTCAGTAAAGAGACAGTTTGCAGACTGCACTGAGAGGTAGATTCCCTAATGAAAACTTCATAAGTGAAACCTCTCAAAAACAGCAAAAGACACATAATGAAAGAGTTTTGTGAAGTCGGACACAACAACAAAGTAAAGGCAACAGAGCTACTCGTGAGCTTTGTTCCTATGTTCTCTGTTTCAGCACCCAGCTACCTCAGTGATGAAGAACTAACTGTATGACTGTACTTTTGTCAAGATTCCCATAACAGATGTTTCTACTATAGAGATGACCCACTTTCTTATGACTCAAGTGTCAGCGATGGCATCGCTGTCCTTCATAATTTCAATAATTTTGTTCAATTATTGTGGAAACCTTGACTTTATAAAGTCCATGAGGCCAGTAATCCAGCATGACTGAGTCACTGCGGTGTGGTAAATTAAACTGTATTCATTATGAACCTTATGAGTAATCTGGCATTTGTGCTGCCCTTGTATCGCTAGTAAGCATAAATTAGTTTCAGCACCTCTGCTGCACAGTAGTTTGAAGGACATATTGTGTTAGTTCCATGACTAATGTACAGTGCAGTATTATGTTCTTGGTGAACATCCATTTTTTTTGGTCCTCAGCCCCTGGAATACACACAAATCTGTCATCTCAATTATTCAAGTTTCCTTTTTCCATCTTACACTGAAGGTGCAATTATTCCTGTGCCACAGTTATAAAGAGATTGGCAAATGCCTCTTCACACCACCAATACCAAACCATTTACATCTGATTGCGAATGTAGAATGTCATTTCCACTGCTGCATAATATTTGATGCAAAACTGGTGGACAGCTGTTGCTTGTAAAAACACATTTTTAAGTGCATCTATATGAATCAGATGTATTATTGATAATCTTCCAAATGATCACTGTCTCGTAAAATAGTCTCTGTAATATAGATTATTCTTCTCTACGAGAAGGTTGTAGTTGATAAATAATACTATGTAACTATGTAACTCTAAAATTCACCCTGCACCCTCACAAATGCAGGCATGTCATTCTAATGATCTTAGTCAAGGACCTGAATCAATATTTGTGAACATGAGCAACTATCTCCCAGCACCATCATCAAGTCAACCAGGACAATAATGTATAAAGAGCTCATTTACAAAACTGTATGTAAACAAAAAACTGTGTTATGTTTTTTTTAATCTAAAATAAAAAAAGAATTTGTTACTTTGTTATTTTGTTTTTATATTTTTTCTGCAAACAACAGAGTAACAGTATGTGCTGCATTTTTTAATTTGTCATTAAAGTGACACCTTTTGCTGATATTTCACCAGTTTACTAGAGCCTGAACTTTTGGACTCATGTTTGTTTGACGTTTTCCAACCAAAATGAGCTTTATTTTATCATGAGGTCCAGCAGCTTTGAAGCATAGTCTGCCTCCTAGTCTTTGTTAATAAAGCAGCTTTGTTAATGAGGCAGTGTTGCTTAATATCACTGCCTACAGTCTTGCCTTTTGTGCTTGCCTTGGTGTACAGAGACTTGTTCATGTGCATAAATGTTGATAAAATTGTGCCCCTGAGATTATAAAATAAAATATGAATTTTGGTTGAAGGTAGAGTTTGGCTGTGATGATGCAGCTACATGAAGTTAAAAGAGGTCTTTTGTTTTGAATCAAGTCCTTATTAAGTCCGTTTCATTTGCTTGTATTTTTTCTACAAAGCTCATGTAAGTGATTTTCAAGAAAATCAGGGAGTAATGAATTAAACTGATTCACGATTATTAGGATGTATGGTTCAGCACTGTTTTTATTTTCTGTTGACCCAGTTTTATCTTTGCAATTCTGTGTTCAAGAACAAGAATGTGTTTATGTATTGTAATGTGGTTGTAAATTAAGAGCTCACAATATCATTTCACTTGTTTTGCCAGATTATTATATCCTGCACAGTAAGCATGACCTTTTGGTATGTCATTATATGCTATCTGCATGAAGAGGAAGTCAATTATCTGAACTCGGAGTTTCTCACACTCACAGTCTTTGTCTAAGTTCCTGACGGGGTTTGGCAAAAGCATCTCCATGACCCTCATTAGCACAGACAAATAACCCTCGGTGCATTAGGCTACCGCTTTCCAGAGTTTACACTCAGCTAAATAAAGTTTGTAGAACTGCAGAAATATATTGGAATCCTGGTAATATGTCAAACAGCTACTGACACACACAGATACACACACACAAGGTCTGAAGGAGGAAAAGCAGACTTCCCAGGAAGTAAACCTGGCGTAGAGAGCTTCTCTCGTGAAACAATAAACACAATTTATGGCTCAAATTCAGTGTGATTAAGCTTAAACAAGCAATGCGGTGGCTTAGGCAAACATGTCACAGAGATGGCTAAAAGACGGAGTGTGAGAGTGAAGTCGAGACTCTGGAAAGAACAGACGCTAATTGAATTAAACTGTGAAAAGTCGTGACTTTGCAGGATGTTGTGTTGCATGGAACAAGCCCTCGACTTCTAAGCAATTTAATGTTTCTCCCTCTCACCGGAATTGGCCATACCTCATTAGATGTACAAATGGGCAACCAATGAGGCTGACATTTACAGTCTGTGTGAACAGGTGTTCATTCACATCCGGTAGAAACGTGGAGCACAGTAACCTCACTGAACTCAATTTGCCTCAGGGCACAAGTCAAGTTTTAAATATCAGCAAAAACTGAGGATTTTTTGTTGCATATGTTAGGAATGTGGTGGCAATCTGAGGGACTGAACCACATCGCAATAATGACAGACATAAAGGAGGCTGCTTTACATCAGCAGGGTCCATGCTTGTGTGACGCCCTGCACTCTGTCACCTCTGTGCTCATTGATAAACAACAGAAAACACCTGCTGCTCCTCTGCATCTGCTGTCACACCTGATTGTGAAGGACACAAGCCACATATACCAGAAATGATGCAGGAATACTGATAACGCTCTTGCAGTGACATAAGCACTTGTACTATTTTCCCTCAAGTGACGGAGAAAATTGGGGAAATGTAATTCAGGGACATTACGACCAGTTAATATGAGGAAACATGATTCTCTTTTGTTTTGGAGCAGTTGCCCCAAAGCACCTTAGCGCTAAGATCGTGTTTTTGTCCATTTGACACCAAAGAGGCAACATGACCTTGGTGCTAACAACACTGAGGTCATGCTTGGCTCTGAAAGTTTGATTCCAATTGTGACCACATGTTGAAAAGCTATCTGCAACAAATGACAGGACTGTTATCTCTTTTTGTACAAGGGGTATTCTCATACTGTATCTTGCCTTTGCAGATTTGTCATCATTATTTGCTGTCACATATCGTGTTGCAGCCCAGTCATGTCTTCAGTCTGGTAGCAAACAGCAATGTGAACGGCTCTGGGCCAGTCAACCCTCTGACTCTGGTAAGTCTCACACAAATATACAGCATGTAGACAGACGTTTTTCAAAGGTTTTAAAGCAGACTTATACACGCCAGCGAGTTCCCATGAAAATCAAACACTAATTAATTACTTTGATCTTCACTCTTGTGTAATACTAGTCAGAATTAAGAGGAAAAACTTATCCACATGTGGTGACCTGTTGGACAAGAAGCCAGTCAGACACAGATATCGGAATTTCATCGGTTGCATTTTTTAAAAAACTGATTTTATACACTTTTTTTTAAGTTGCATCTGAAGAGTAGTTCAAGGAGTGCAGCAAAATGATTGTGCAGTTTCCCTTTTTGCAGCTCTGAGTAAAAATAGATTAGAAATGGCTTTACCAATTTGTTTGTGGAGCAAATATTTTTGCCAAAATCTTTGTACTCTTTCCAGAGTTGTGTAAGACAGACAGGTTGAGACATTCCAGTGATGCGCGCGTGCACGCGCACGCACACGTGTGTGTGTGTCGGTTTTCAGCGCACATGTAGTTGTCTGTTGGTGTGTGTGTGTGTGTGTGTGTGTGTGTGTGTGTGTGTGTGTGTGTGTGTGCGCTCATGTGCTAGTGTGAGTGGGCGATTTCATATAACTATGAATAATTTCATAGGAAGAACTGCTGGCACTTTCCCCAGTGCTCTGGGTTTGAATCCTACCTGAGATTTTGGGTGTATATCATCCCTGCTAAATCAAACAAAGCAAAGTTAATGCACTTCTTCTCAACAAATGCAATTGCTTTCATGTATCTCAATCATCACTTTTAAAGATGCTGAAAATCATTCTTACAGTCCAAAATGCAATGTGTGCTTATTTTATTTATGCAAAGGAAGCGCAACAGAAAACAGTGAGCTGCCCAGTTCATAACACTTTCCCTTGTTGTCACCACATCCACCACAACAGGCAGACCAAGTTTAAAAACTTTTTGGTTTCAGGTTTCAGCCGAAACAGCAAATCTAAACAGTTTTGCAAGTGTTGTCTGAGCTCTGCGGAGAGGTGTTGCAACAGAAAGTCACATGTGTACACATACTGGAATCGCAGCAGCGTTTCCCAGCTCACACCACTGTACCTGCCAAGCTCTGGTCCCTGCTTGGTGATTTTTGGAGAAGTCAGCACTCTTTTTTACAGCTGCCTAATATGAGTATGTTTCTCGTTTGTTTCTTGGATAATGATTATCCATAGCACGTATCTATCGCATTACCCTTACAGCTTCTCCGCACCATTAATCACTTACTTCAAAACAGGTTAATTTAACAGAAGAGCTACTCCAGAAGCCTTTCTGTTGTTAAACTGCTGCCTAGCCCAGGAGTCAGGTTACACACTGAGGTATTTTAACAAATGCTGCTCTGGAACAATGTTGATGTCTTTATTGCTGGTTACATCCTGATATGTTTTAAACTTTCAGCACCCCATTACTCAAATCCACATGCGTAAAGCGTTACCATTAACCGTAATAAATGTATCAAAGCAATACATTAATTACAAAAAGGCAGAATATCAAATATGTCTATGAGTCAGCACAACCATTGCCCTCTGCAAATATATCTTCCATCCTGTATGTTTAATGCTGGTGCTACATAACCATTTCTTTATGGTGGAAATACATTTTAAAATGGCCTCTTCATTGTCAGGTGTATATCTAAGCCAATAGCAAGTGTGGGAAAATTTGAGTAAACCAGAGAAACTTACAGTACAGCAGAGAAATATGACCTAGTGGAAGGGTCACCTTGGCAAGCAAGATAAAACAACAACAACAGGCCATAAAACAGCTACGTCAATACAACCTCACATGGTTTAAGACTCCATAAAGTCACTGATTTCAGGAGGGTAAGAACGTAATGGGAACAGTGTGCCTCTGAGCATCAAATGAGCAAATTTTTCTCAAAGCAGAATATTAGGCATGCTATTAAAACATATATTGCATGCATATATGCATGGCTCTGCGTGTGTGTGTGTGTGTGTGTGTGTGTGGATATGTGTGTGTGTGCATTTCTGTGTGGTGTGTTATTTAAAAAAGGCATTGCCTCTCCATCTCGGGTTGCTTTCAGCTGTGATTCTTGCGTTCGGTTCCTCACCCCTCACCAAAGGCAGTGAGACGGCGTCCTCATTTCCACAGCCCAGACCGGGGCCCCTAATTGTTGGTGGCATGGATCAACATAAATATAAGTGCTTTACCAGGGACTGGAGAGGGAGAACAAGTGCTCTTACTCACACACACTGCTATCAGATGTCTTTTAAATGTGTTTTCAGCAGGCAGAGACTACCAAAGACGTCAGGATCTAAAGGACCACAGATGTGGAGCAAAGTCATCTATAATCTTGTTGATTCAGTAGTTTCCAATGCAGAAGCACCACCTCTTTAACCCCCATCAACCAGCCCTGCACATACAGGAGTTTCCAAACAATTCCTTTTAGTGGTGGGGCAGCTATAAGTTAAGCTTCCATGATGGATATACAGTATATTTTTGGTGAGCTTGCTTCCCAGGCCTGTACTCTTACAGCGCCAGGAAACAAGTATAACCAGTAAGATACGGTGATGAATGAAAAATCTTGGCGCTCTTCAAATAATGCTCAAATAGCTCTAGGTTCAAATCTCAATCTCAGTCTGAATCTATTGGAAAGTGTCAGAAATAAACTGTACCTTTTTCACCCGTCAGATTTATCATTCTTGCAAGTTCATTAGGCCCTGCCGCTGCTACACACAAGTTCAGACACACTTCATATACTGAATAAACTGACTTACATCCCAAGGGCTTCACAATGTTACATAAAAAAAGGTTTTACTGTTATTACCCCTGTGCTGTGAAATGACAACAAAGTAGTTCATAAGTAGGCCTAATCTGTTTTGGGAGAGCAGTTTACCTTTGACTTAATGAAAAACATGACTATTTACAATGAGGAGAACATCTTGCACTTGTACATTTTGTGTCAGGATCACTGATGAGCGGTGACATATCAACTTAGCACTTAATGATGAATTAAAACATTTAATAATTTTAAACCTTAGAATTCCAGGTGATGCAACCACCACTTTTCTTGTGTGAGCTGGTTACTCATTCAAGCATTCCAGCATCACTGTTGGGAGATAATTACCTGTTTATTTCATGAACTTCAGTCCAACCCTATTTTACAACTCAGTCAGTCCTTGTTTGAATAGTGAGTAAAAGGTGTGCTCTCTGCAGCTCAGTCTACTAAAATATACTGTGTAACTGTGACTTTATGGTTTTTCATGCCTTTTCTTTGGCATACACTGACTATAAGGGATTTTAATGGAATGTCCTATGGTTTTAATGAATGTCGCACTGATTATTATGGGCTCCCCTGTGGTTTTTCTGGGCCCATAACACCGTAGTAACAAAACAGTACCCTAGCAACCACCTTGTGCACCCTGGCAACCACCAAGGACACCCTCGCAAACAGCAAGAATCCACTTATCAACACCCAAGTAACCACCTATCAATTGCAAGCAGCGTTGCCAGATATATGATAATTATTGTTCTTGCACAATAACTTTGCTCTCTGTATGATGTACAATCAACAATGCCAATAAGTGGCCAAAAGTAAGATAATTTTGGGATTTGGATTGAATTTTGGAATCCATGAGCGGAACACATCCAGCCAATCATTTATCTTTATTGTGGCATGGCGTGCGTACATCCATAAAAGTCAGAGCACGTTGGCCTCCCGCAGCCTTTGTTGTGAGTAAATGAGTAAATGGGTTTTTTTCTCCCATTTGACTATTGTAATTGGCTACAGTATGTGAGTAGGCAGTTTCAAACAAGGTCGTTCTCGTTTTTGGGAGGGAAATTGCACCTATAGGTTCTCGTTGTTTGGTCTCTTACAATTTTTTTCTTCAAAGCCGCCAGCAAGAGAGTTTAATTATTCCCATCTGGCAACGCAACCAACACCCTGGCTATCACTTAGCAACCTTGAATCACCGTAGCATCTATGTGTTACATGCATGTAGAAGCACAAAAGCAGCTGCCATGCAATGCTCTAGCAACCACCTAGAAAAACCTTAGTAACCACCTAAAAATCCCTACGAAACACCTAAAAACTTTAGCAATCACCAAGAAATCCCTAGCAACCACCTTGAAACACTTAACCACCACGCACACCCTAAGAGGTTAGTAAGCGACCACCTAGGAAAACCTTGGCAACAGCCTAAAAAACTGACAACCATTAAGTAACACACCTAGTCCCTGATGGCCATCTAGAAATGTTCTAAAAAAGCAACAACTACACCCACACAACCACCTAGAAGTCCCTGATTACCTAGAAACATCTTAGCAACTATTTAAATTCTATGGTTTCCTTAGACTTGGAGCTGCTTACTGCTAGCCCGACAATTTCCTCAGGCAATGTGTTTTTCTAGTAAGAAAAAAAAATATTCCTTAAATAAATTAATATAAATGGAGAGAAAGAGAGAGAGTGAGTGAGAGAGAGAGAGAGAGAGAGAGAGTAGTTTAACATAGGTCAAGGTAATAGAGCCAATCTTTCTGTCTGAAGCCATTAGTTTCCACAAATACTCCAAACCCACTTGGATTACACTAGACTGAAGGCATTTCGCTTCGGGAAAGAAAGCCCCCCGAAGTGACCATATCTGGCTCGGTTTAAATAGAGACCAAAAAACAAGAAGTTCACTTTAAAGGTTAGAAGTTGGTTATGTTGTAGAAGTTTGAAATAGATACTAAGGTTTACATAACTCTCTACCCAGCTTCAAGGGCTACGATATCTCGCTATCTCACGTCAGTTATTGATGCTGACAAGTTCGCATTTCACTCTGTTCTATTGTGTTATTTTTGTTTTCGCCGGTCAAGTCACATACTTTGTATTATGAATCATATGTTCTCACTGACAAAGATAAATTACTATTTGATACTCTGCTGACCCCCACTGGGATTTTTTTTTTAGGGTGCAGGGTCAGTTGCTAATTAGTAGGAATTCAAGGCCATATTTACAAAGCATTTATGATGGCATTACGGCAGTTTCTTACATTTAAAAAGTGTCAGTGCATCGATCACTGGGTCTGGAGGATATTCATATTTTGTTGGAGGGTCGTCTCCCTTACGAGAGCTGGTGAGTGTTATACAGCACAAACCTCACTGTAGTTAGCCACCTGACCCTGGTCTCGCCACAGGCCATGCTACAGAGTATCATAATAACTCGTGTGAATAAGTTTCATATAAGTTGTCTCCTTATCAGGCTTGGCACTCCATTACTTATATTGGCAATCACTATTACATAAGGGGCAAATTATAATGTAAATCACTTGTTACATAAACACAAATGACTTTGATCAAGGGGATCACAGGGAAACAAGCGTTGTTTACTGGAATATAAAAAGTGTGGAGCCTTGGACCAACAGGGGCCATGCCAAAATCTGTCATCTGCCCGCCTCTGGCTCAGCTACATTGACGAATCACAGTTGTTTTTCCTCCTTGTGTGATGTTAAAACAACCTGGTATACAGAAAACTGAAAACTGTATTGCCCCTCAATTCTAACTTGAAGATTATAACCAAAGTGATTAAAGTAGTCTTAATGAATAAGAATCTTACAAGAGAAAGTGTCAGTAATTATGTTTTGCTCGCTGTAGTGATTAGTGTTTCTCTTTTTAAATACAGCCCTCAGTATCTTGG
>OMLB01044492.1:0-15002 GCA_900302555.1 Myripristis jacobus | reverse complement strand
CCTCTGGCTCAGCTACATTGACGAATCACAGTTGTTTTTCCTCCTTGTGTGATGTTAAAACAACCTGGTATACAGAAAAGATTATAACCAAAGTGATTAAAGTAGTCTTAATGAATAAGAATCTTACAAGAGAAAGTGTCAGTAATTATGTTTTGCTCGCTGTAGTGATTAGTGTTTCTCTTTTTAAATACAGCCCTCAGTGTCTTGGTAAGTGAGGCCCCTATACTTTAATGAATACTTGTCAACATGGCACCTTGACTCTGGGTTATCCAGATGAAGGGAAGGCTCCTTGCTGGCCATAAAAATAGGTCAGGAAACACTACACCTCATTTTCTGCCCTGAACAACTACCACATAAAAGACTTTGCTTCAAACAGGGACAAATCACAAATCATGATCTGATCTCCTCGTTATAACACCACACGGCTTTGCCAAAATCACGACCCGTCCTGGGCACTGAGGATCTTGGCTGAGCAGCGTGACACCGTCTGTGTTCCTCACGTATCCTGATACATTATGACAGTCTAACTTCTCCTCATTTCCTTCTCTACATCCTGCATGCACTGTGAGACTCTCCAATGTGTTTGTTTTGAGTGTCGTTGGAGAGTGTCCTCCATGTCAGGGATCGGTAGCTATGTTATGATCGAGTTCCTTCTGGACTGAATAGAAAATAAACACTCACAGCTCTGGGAAACCAATTAGGCTTATAATCTAACTGCTGTTGGGAGCTAGAGTCAGCATCACAGGCAATGGACATTTCAGACTGACAATCAAATTTACATTGCTATATGATATTTACATTGATTTGTTACATCCAACAATTACCTGTATATGCACTGTGTGTTGGTGTGGGCTACAATTCGCACAAGTAATGCACTAGCTTTACTTTACCTGGTCTGGACTGGCTTTTTTACTGCTCTTCTCTAAGGTTCACCCCCCAAACACAAACACACACACACACACAGTAATATACACAACATGCATATGTTTTTCCCATCTTGACATTTTTATAGATCCATCTTCCGTGTAAATGCTTAAATGGCCTATTGGTGTAAATTAGAGAGTCTACCTGTTTGTGTTATATTGTCGCCCTGCAATGAACTGGCTACCTGTCCATCTGTGTCCCTGCCTTCTGCACTGGCTTAAGAATAAGTGATACACAAAATGAATGAGGTTATTTTATTGTGTTGTCTGCTGATATAGCCACTGCATGCAACACTAACTGGAATTTGTGCACCACTCAAGATCTGCACAGAAAACTAGTTTTACAACATAAGTCAACAATAAAGTTTCTTTTCCAAACAATAAAATCAAGAGCAGTTAGTAAGACATCGACTTTGACATACCATGTACATTGAAACGCAAAGACTGGACCCACGTTGATAACCTTTTGGCTGGATGACCTACTGGCAAACCTAAGCTCAGCTGGAAGATGTGATATAAGTTGTTGGCTATACGTGACCTTTCGTTTGGCACAATGAGCAGCACATAACACAAATAATAGTTTTGTCATTTTTGAAATCCAAACCCTTTGAAGCTGTGTTCAAACAAACTGTAGATAAACACAGCGTTTGAAGTTGAGTATGTGCCCCCTATGGAAATGCACACCCATGGTATCGTTTTCTCTGTAGTCTAAAAAGCTTCCTCCCTGTCACTGAGTCACTCATATCACAGAACTTGAAAATACAAATTTACTGTAGGCAGCTTGTTTAGCTTGTTGTGATAAACATCTTGAAAGGCATGATAGAACTTGTTTTCCTGCCTTTACATCTCTTTCAAAAACACATCTGCCAGAGGAAAATGATTATTTGCCTAGCCTTCCTTTTCACAAGGTCACGGGCCAGCCCAGGACAGGGGATTTCACTTTCGTGTAATGGGAGAAAACTTTCTAAAGGATGTTTTCAATTGATGCAAATTGAAAATTATTTTGCTGTGATTTTAATCTACTCATGTTTCAAGCTGACGTGCTTGATTCCATAATTGAATAGCTATTTTCCCTTTTTATGTAGTGATTACCAGTGTTGTAGTCAGGTCACTAGATGTCAAATCCAAGTTGAGTCATGACTCCTCAGTGTTCGAGTCTGACTCTGAGTCCGACTCCAAGTCCACAGTGTTGAAACAGAGTCCTGTCAGAGTCCAGTCCACATTACCTGTGCCTGGGCCCAAGTCACCTGTATGTGTTGATTTTCAAGCTGAGCTGGGTTGAACACACTAATGCTTGTAATGCAACATTCAGTATAAAACCACAAGATGCATGAGTGTCATTTCTGCTACTTCATTTAGTAAGTAAGTCTCTACATCTCTGTATGAGAAAGAAGAAGGAAAGTATAAAAATGAAAAGAACAAAGTTTGAGATCTCAACAACAGCTTCAGAGTCCAAAGGCAGTTAATGCACTAGCGTCCGAGTTTGAATTGGACCGTCTATTTTTGATATGAATCAGTGTTTCGTGGGAAAATTAATACAGACTATAGTTTCAGAAAATCCGCTTTACATAAGAAAAGACATGCAAAAGATAAGAGGCTATCTGCCAGCTATGAGTGTTTTTCTTTTTTTGAAGAGGATGCCTCCCTCTGCTGGTTGAAATGAATACTACAAGAAAGATGAGACAGCTTGCAACGGTTTCTGCAACTCTCATTCAACTGACAGTCATCTTGACGTTGGATTCCCGAGCCACAGTCATTCCTGGTTTCTGGTTTGATCCCTCCAGAGAGCATGTCAAAGTGTCCTTGAGCATGGCACTGTACCCCTAACCACTGCTGATGGGCAGCCTGGCACCTTGCATGGTAGCCTCTGCTGTCACTGTGTGTGTGAATGGGTGAATGTGATGCAGACATTACTAAAGCGCCTTCAGTGGTCAGTAGACTAGAAAGCGCTCTAGAAATGCAGCCCATTTGCCATCTTTGAAATAACAGACTGATTCACAGTTCAGGTGGCTGTATTCAGATAATTGTTACTGTGTTGTTGTCTCTTTATATGTGCTAAATTCTTGGTCCCTATTGTCAAAGCCTCATACTAGATTGATTTTTTGAAGAGATGACTGCATATTGTAATCTCCTTTTGCTTTTTTAATTTAGAGGGGGTAAAAGCAAGGAACCATCAAATTTTCTACATCCCTTCTCATGAGTCAATGTGAGGTATCTCTGTTATTATGTAGGAGCAAACATCAAAAAGTTACTTTCAGTACTTACAAGCTGTAACTTTTTGTGCACTGTTGCTGTCATGAAGTGATACCGAGCAGGAGTAGGATGACTATCTGATAAGATGTCTACCTTTAGAGAGTTTCCAGCATTTAACCATGAAGAGTGTGACAGGGAGGTCGAGCCTTTATGTGGCCATTCTTGCTGAATTATCCTTGAGCGGCACCAGATTGGCTGGCTGGCCCTGCAGCCCAAGCACAAGCACAGGGCAAGGAAGGACTTTACCTAGGTACTAAGACGGTCTATAAAACCCAATTAAAAATGAATGAACAGGCCAAAGTGTTTCACCACTTGGTAGAAAAGCCAGTCGTCTCTTCTATGTTTTACTTAAAAGATAAATAGACACAAGGTGGCCTGTATTGTCCTAAAGTTCTTTTCATTTCTTAGCTTCACAGTTTAAAAGGAAGCTCAGTGCCTTTGTGAATCAGAATTTTCTGGCAGCTCTCCATTACCGGGGAGGCTCTGCCCTCTGCTCGGGTGACAAAAAGGTGATAGTCATTTTTAATGAGGTCTGAGCATCTGCTGATGGTGTAGGTGGGGATGAGCAGCAGCGAGGGGCTACTCTGGCTGCCTGTGAAAGACCAGCCTGAAAGCTCTTCCCAGGAGTCTGATCCGTTGGCTCCTGCACTGACTGATCCTGCCAGCGGGTCACTGCTGAGGAGCCACGGGTCATTTTAATCAAGTTTCACCGGAACATACGGGAATCGGTTACGATTACAAGGTAGTAAATAAATTAAAGATGCCCACAAAAAAGAAAAAAACAAGACAGGGAGCAGAGGAGGAAACCAAAGATGTGGATGACGAGGACTCAGAGAATCAGAAGCCAAAGCCGAAGAAGAAGAGTACACAGGTAAGTGAGCCAGAGGATGCTGGAAAGCTAAAGAAGAGGAAGAAGAAGTTTAAAGACAGTGATGAAGAGGGATACAATTCTGACACATCAGAGCCTGATGTGAGGAGCACAAAGAAAAAAGGGGGAGATAAAGGAAAAGTCAAGGATAAGAAGAAAACCAAAGAGGAGAACAGGGATGAGGTGAGCAATGAGTCGCAGAGTACAGATGACGAGCATTACAGCAATGACTCAACCAGCAAAAAGCGAGCAGAAAAGCTTCCTGATGTGATTGAGACCACTGAGAAGGGACCAAAGAAGAAAAAGTCGTCAGTCAAAGACAGCAAGGAGGACAACATGGGCAAAAAAAACAAGAAGGACTCGGACATAGAGGACGATGAGGAAGAAGACAAAAAGAAAAAGAAAGACAAGAAGTCAAAGAAAGGCTCACTGAGGGACGACAGTGACGAAGACACCAAGAAGACAAAAGGCAAAAAGAAGAAGGTTGAAAATTACGTGGAAATCTATGAGAAAGAGCTTCGGAACTATGAGCCGGAAAAAGTGGAGAACTATGAGGATGAGTACCACAAAAAGAAAGGTAATCACAAGTTGTTTTTTTCCCCTTTCGTTCATGAATCTTAATCTCTGAATTGTGCAAAAGGCGAAGCAGCAACGTGCGAGTGTACCTGACAGAGCGGACATGTCATTACATCAAAAATTTAAACACTGTTGGAAGGCGGCGTTGTTTGAGGAATGACATCCAATGTTCAGAACAGTTCTGATTGACTGCAATTACTGGGTATTGAGAGGCTCAAGGGGTAATGGGTGCATTGTTTAGCATAAATTTCATGGTAACACAACACCAAGTGAAGCACTATCCACATACCACCAGAATGTTATCTCTATCCTACAGCCACATGAGCCCTGCACTAATCTTTATGAGGGGGTTTCACATCCTGATAATGGTATTAGGGTCATCTAAAGTTCCCTTTTGGCTCTCGCTGTACAGCTGAATGTCAACTGTCCCGCTGTAAAGCCGTGCCGAATATGTATCTGATGTACAGTGTTCATTACATGGAAGGATGCAAACACACCCACAGCACACACAGTACATGTAAAGGCACACACACATTCACAGACACATCATGCACTTATTAGCACCTTCAACTGACCTAATTCACTCCCTAAACCCAGGAGTAACCATAACCCTCCCCCTAACCTAAACCTAATCCTAATTCATACTTTAATCATAAACCCAAATCCTAAACCTAAACGAGCTCCTTGAAGACATGAGGACTGACCCGAGCGACCTTCATGAAAATGTAATCACTCCGAAAGTCTAAAATTCAAACTGCTTCTCACAAGGTCAGTAGGACTAAAGCATCGTTCTTTCTCACTCTCACGTATCTGTTTTTATCATGTTATACAACCCTTCATGTAGTGTATGAGGTGGTGACCATCACGGGAGACGAGAGAGGGGCCGGCACCGATGCCAATGTGTTTGTCACGCTGTTTGGCGAATATGGCATCACTCCCAAAGTGCACCTGGCCAGCAAGTGAGCCCCCCTTCAAATAAGCTACAGGCCTCACTTAAAAACTTCCAGTTGATATAAAAAAGTTATTCCTGTGTACTGAAATCCTTTTTTTTCTCTATTTCAACAGCACAGAGAAGAGGTATATCTTGGTGTAGTGATGGTCATAGTGGTGAGAAGATGTCTGATGACAGAGTTTGCTCAGTGATTTTGGAGTTGTTGTTGTTTTTTTGTGAATAATCATGCATATAATCATGCATGATGTGACTGCTGCATGATTTGTCTTGTCTTGTTTACCCACTGTATCATTGCATCACTTCTCACACCTTCCCTTTCCACTTTCTTGTCCCAGAGGTTACAACTTTGCACTTGGAGATATTTGAATAAATGGATAAATAAATGAATACTTGTGGAATTTTGAATGTCTCTGGCGCAGCTTTGCCATCTTTGAAAATGCTCCAGAGTATGACATCTAGTGATACTATCTCGCACTCAAAATATTCCTACCATTTTGCAATTGCAGGAGTCGAACAGCATTTGAGAGAGCCAAAACTGATGTGTTCAGAATTAGGACACACAATGTTGGGCCTATAAAGAAGATAAGGTAAGTGAGACCCATGAGCTTTCACCTGTCACCCCTGTACTTCTCACTCAGACTAATTTCATGTTTTCAAACTGGAGAGTCATTTTCAGTGTTATTCAGAATAATGAGCTACCATTGGGGACAAATTTTCAATTCAATCTGGGCTACACACTGCTCAGCCTGCGTCACTTTGAGACTGCAGGCAGGTTTGTGTTTCTGGGTTGCATTGTAACCTCCGTGTTGGTTTGACTTGGACACTTGGGACTCATTTGTCTTCATCTCACCGTTCTCTTCCTCCAGAATTGAGCATGACAACACAGGCATGAACGCCAGCTGGTTCCTGGACAGAGTCGTGGTGACAGACGTGATCAGGCCGCACCTGAGGTTCTACTTTCCATGTAACAACTGGCTCAGTAAGGTGGAGGGAGACAACCAGTTTGTCAGAGACCTGCTGGGCAGCATGGACCCCATGGATATGCCCAAATGTATGCCTTATAAAAAAAAAAAAAAACTGTATTAATGAACACCTTATTATGATTTAGTCTTGATTCTACAGTACAGTTTGGATACAATTTATTAGACAAGTAGTCCCTTGAGATTTTACATTTTGGGGGGGTCACAAGATCAGGATAGGATACAACCTCCCATTTTATTGTTCTTCACCTTTATTTAAAAATCCTTTATTCTAGAGAAATTATGGATATTTATAGCCTCCAGGTGTCTTCCAGTAGTTAACCAAACAAAACAGTTTGAGTAAGGGAAATCAACACATCCTAATCTGGTTTTAAAGTTAATATTTGTTTGCTCATCCATACAGCATGGGTTGGCAATGGGGTATCACTTTATTTTGAAGGGCTGTGAGCCACACAGGCTGAAAACCACAGTATTAGACATTAGAGAGCTGACTGCATCTTTACAGTTTTTGCCAAGTTCATATACTCCTTTAGCATTAGTAATACTACTATATTAAAGCCTGCTGGTCTTAATTTTGCAGATAATAAGTATGTGGTGACTGTCTTCACTGCTGATATAAAAAGCAGTGGAACAGATGCAGACGTCTTCATCAATATCTTTGGAGAGTTTGGAGACACAGGTAAACAACACATCCAGTTTTCTGGGAAGCTACAGTAAACTTGCCCCCAAAGTGAATACACACTGGCAATGCATATTTTTCTGCATGGATTTAGACCTGGAGCTGGCTAACAGACTTCACACATTGCTCCTTATTTTAGGAGAGAGGTGCCTTGACAACGACAAAAATAACTTTGAAAAGGGTGCCGAGGACAAGTTCACCATTGAAGCTCCAAACTTGGGCAAAGTGAGGAAGATCACCATTGGCCACAACAACAAAGGCTCCTCAGCAGGATGGTTTCTGGACAAGGTAACAGTTTATTTATCAGTTGTTGTTGTTTTTTGTTTTTTTTACATAAAAAAAAAGAAAATCCAATAAAAGTTTTTGAAATTTTATTAATGCTTATCAAAAGTATTGGAGCTTAATCAGCACAGTCTAAATGCAGCTAGTAATTTAAGAAATATATACAAAGAGCCTTATTTTCATCATTTTGTAAGTCCATGTGTCCCTTCAATTAAAAAGCGGATGTCTTTCCTTGGAACAAAAGGCTGTCTTACTGTACATCATTCAGCGTCGTGCTGCCTCTGGAGAGGTACTTAAGACATGTGATACTCTTCTTTCCTCCCTCTCTTCTCATTTGAGACTCGTGTCTTGACTCCTTCAACACATACAGTGTGTGGAATCAAGAGATGAGTTCATTCAAACAGGCACACACATGCACAAGCTCATCCACACACACGCCTACACAAACACACACAGGACATGCATGCCGTCACCCTACACTGTCTGTAAAGGGAAACCGTGGCCCATTAACGGATAGCCTTACCAGCAAAAAGACAGATGAGTCTGTGGATCTGCTGATGACTGCGACACAGACTGACACCAAAGATCAAATTGACTGGCCATAGCTGGAGAGTGACGACAAAAATAATATGTCACATGCTCTTGCACACAGAGGTACATGTAACTAATGACGTTTACTCATGTTACTGTAATTGAGTAGCTTTTAAAAAATAAATAAATAACTAAAGTCCGGAATTTTATTACATTATTTGGTTGAGCATTACACTTCACCTCATTTTAATCACATCCATTACAGAGAACAAATGATCAATGACAGACAGTGGAAACTTTCAAAATAAACGCTCAGTCAGCAAAGATGAGAAGAGGAATCTGCTTCTACTGTGTTGGTTCTAGTTTTTCTCAAATGCCAATTGCAAATAAAAGGTGCTCTATGAAAAAGATTGTAGATGGTCGATGAAAGCAAGGACCATTTGTGCTCAACTCACAAAAATGTGGAAAAAGACTACAAGGTCCTCACTTCAATTGACCCTCTGCAGTTTTGTGTAATGCACCTTTAAATTAATGTAGTTTGAAGCATGTGCCCTCCTTCTATAACTGCATGGACAAGATCACACCTTACTGTTTTGAAAAAATGACTGAGTAACTTTTACTGCAAGTACATTTTAAATGAGGTACTTTTTACTTTTACTTTAGTAGATTTTTACAGCAGAACTTCTACTTCTACTCAAGTAAAATATCAGCAAAGTAGCAGTACCTTTACTTGAGTAGAAAATTGTCCTACTCTTTCCACTGCTTGCACAGTAGCCTGCTGTGTAGTACTCACACAAATGAAACGATGCAATTGAGTTTGATGAATTAAATAATTTTCATCAGAGGATATTGTTTGGTTACAAAATTATTTGAGCTCACCTCACATTCCCTTTTGTGATTTTGGCTGTTGAAATATATTTAAGCCCAACACACAACCTGTTGCACCTTATAGCTACCTATTCTTCCACATTCCTTCCTTCCACAGACCTTACCGTGTCATTGTTTATATATTATAATCTTATTTTGTTTTGCATCCAGGTGGTTTTGGATGATCTGGGGAATAAAATGCTGTATGAATTTCCAGTCGAACGTTGGTTTGCCCTTGATGAGGATGATGGAAAGATCCAGAGGGACATTCTGGTGGGAGGGAGCCAGCCCACAGGTGACAAGAACGTTTTGTGCATGACCCTGAAAAAAAAAAGATCGCTTTACAACCTGTTAATCCTCCAATTTATCAAAATGAAAGTCAAGTCTGTAAAAATGAGGAGAAAACTACATACAATGATGTACCTTAACAAACAGTGAAAGCAAAGATGGAAATTTGGCAATATCCTTTAAATAATTTGCATTTTCCCCTATTTGCACTGAGGCTATGAAGATTGTTTAACACTAACCTGATCTCAAAAACAGTAAGTGCAGGCAAAAAGAACATTTATAATGCCAAGAAACGTTTTTGTAATAGCCAAAGAGAAAACATGTTTTGTTTGCAGTGTGCCAGAGTCCTGCCGTGATCGTTAATTCAGTTAGGTCAGACTATCAGTGTTTTGATCGGACTGGTTTTCTTGCTCAGTTCCTCTGGGAGCATGTGTGCTGTGAACCACAGCGGCCCACTGGCACAGTCTCTCACTGTCAGACATGTAACTGTACCCGCCAGGTATAGTGTACAATGTCCAGATTGTGACAGGGAACATCCGAGGTGCTGGGACCAACTCCAAAATCCACATCGTGATGCATGGCTCCAAAGGCTTGAAGAACAGCGGCAAGGTAATGAGGAGAAAAAACTGGAGATAAAGACCTTGAGTTTAATTAAAATAAAAATGAAAACAAAGGTTGGTGTAAAATAATAGTTTTTATTTGAGAGAGAGAGAGATTTTATTGTTATTATTATTATCATTATTAGTCGTAGTAGTAGTAGTAGTATCTTTTTATTTGTTATTATTTATTTATGTATTTATTTATTTTTAATTTAGGGACAACTTCAGTGTTTTGTTCTGCACTTAGCAGAGATCACTTGTCAATCAAACCGTGTATCCTGCACCATGACGTCTTCTTCCTGGCTTTTTCTGTTGATTCTGCCTGAGTTTCTGCAGGTGGCACTCTTTTCTTTGTCTGCTCAGCCACGGTGGCTACAGCTGCTCATGTTAACTAACCAGCTCTGCCTCCGTTTATTCCAAACCTGCTGCTGCTGCAGGAAATGTAAAACACATCACCTACCTGACACCGAGTATTTAGAGTAGCAAATGCAAAATCTTTGATTAACTTGCCATAGTTTGAATTATTGTTTTGTTTTTTTGTTTTTTACATTAGTTGCTGATAGGGAGTAGCAAAATTGGCATTTATTTATATGAAAATGCCATATGATTTAACAAGCATGCACATAGCTATAATGAGAGTGGTAAAAGGTTAGTTTTCCTGCAACACACAGTATATAACACCCATTTGAGCTGTCAGAGGAAACTTCCTTTGAAAAATCTCCTTTTGAAATATATCTCTTCCACCCTGCCTGCTCTGTGTTTATGAGTAGAAACATCACTGAACCTCCATCCTTTTCATTAGAAATATTTGAGGTAGAATGAAAACCAACAAATATTTATATATTTTTTTCTTTGATGTGTTTGATTTAGGTGTTTTTAGAGGGGGGTAAGTTTGAGCGGGGTCTGACAGATATCTTCAACGTTGAGATCGCTGCCCTCCTCAGCCCCCTCAGCAGAGTCACCATCGGACATGACAATGACGGGGTCAGTGCTGGATGGTACTGTGAGAAGGTACAGTGCACAGGTGTACACAGTGATGTGCACACATGCACACCACGATCAATCCTGTCGCTGCTTATGAATTTATTCGAATTAATGTTACCTGATTGTGTTTTTTTGTCTTCGCTGCAGGTGGTGGTGTACTGTCCCTTTACAGGAATAGAGCAGACGTTTCCATGTAGCAAATGGCTTGATGAGAGAGAGGGAGATTGCCTGATAGAGAGAGAGATCTATGAGATGGTTTCACTCAGGCAGAAGAGGCAGAAGAGTAAGTTAAATGTTAATAATTATGCCTGTGCATGAAGTTTAGTGCAGTTTGTATTGCAAACTGCGGTGCTAAAGTCCTCTGATTGCAGGATCCAAATTACTTGTGCGTCTTAGCATTCTGCATGCAATTCAGTGTGTGCTCCTTGGTGTAATTGTCACACTGATTTTAATTATTTCTCACACTCATTTTCTAAAGAGATGTGTGAAGACATGATGGGAGACTGTGTCAAAACTTTCTGAAAAACAAAACCAAATGATGACTCAGCACAGTCTGCCCTCAATTTTCTCTGTTGTTTTACTGTGTTGTTGTTTTACTGCCTTCTTTGCATATTTTGGTTGTATTGTTTGTAAAATGAGATCCAGCCGCTCTGCTTAAAGAAATGCTGACCGATCAGTGCAGTCACTACATGATATGTGCCGTCCTCTGGCTCTCAGACACAGAGAAACATGTTCTTAGTTTATAACCTGTATTTATCAAGGGAAAAATGAATAAGCAATTTTGCTCTTCTCAAGCAGTTCCCTGCCCAGTTCAGACACAGTCCTCAGCTGATGACCACTGAGCACCAAAAGGAGGTTAGGTGCCTAGCTTTGATTGGTTCTCCTGATGATGGACACTTAAGATAAGCTGATAGGTCAGTGTAGGAGGTAACCTAAAAGGGAGTGCCTTAATAGCAATGAACATGTGGGAAATGATCTCAACTAGTTTCTGATTGGCTAGTGTGGAAGGAGGAAAAGGTAGCCTCCCAGGTTGAACTTGTGTTAAACTAAATTTGAGAAGGGATGGGCACATATTCATACAGTGTCCAAGCCAATTCTGCATTTTTCAAACTGGCAGTCTTCTGGTCATAACTCACTCCTCCATCCACCACTGCCCCCGGATTTCTTAATCCCTATTCCATAAGCTCATCTGAGCAGTGAAGCAAAAAGATAGAGGACACCAGTAATTTGATCGAAGACATAATAACTGAAGACATCACTCCCATATCAATGATCTGGATCTTGCCAGAGCATCCCTGGTCATTGTGGATCTGGACATCTGATCTGACTGGTGCGGGGACAGACGCAGACATCTCTCTCCAGATCTATGGACAGAAAGGAAAGTCTGACGAGATCAGGCTGGACAACAAAACAGACAATTTTGAACAGGGCCAGGTGGACAGGTTTATTGTAAGTGTCACACATTTTAATATCTACAGTCAGATAATGTCATTACTCTTCATGTATGTTATACACAGTGATTATTTTTATTTTGATGTGGTCCTGCAGGTTGAGTTGCCTGACATAGGTAAACTAACCAAATTTCGCATCTGGCATGAGAAGAGAAATCCCTTTGCAGGATGGCATCTCAGCAAAGTGAGTTGACACTGCAGACAAATATCCCTGCCCTCCATCATGTCCGTCCTCAACAGCAGTTAAATCAGGTTTTATGGCTCTGATTCTCCAAAGTTGCACTGATGATATAATAGCTCTGATTTCTGTCTATAAATGTTCAGATACATGTATTATATCATCATTATTGATGTAAATGCCTGGTTAATACTTTCAGTATTGTTCATTTTGAAGCAAAAGTAGAGATTCTAATATCAGATTTAATACTAACTAACATGGATATTTGTATGATAAATTGTTGATCTTTGATGATCTACCAGAAATAGCGGAGCGTCACAGGTTCAAATAAGCCTTATCTTAAACAAGCCTTAAACCCTGATCCCCCGAATCAAATGAGCTCTCTATCATTTTCTCTCACTGATCAGGCAACACTGATGAAGACATTAACCAAGGAGAAGTATAAGTTCCCATGTGAGCGCTGGCTGGACACCAATGAAGATGATAACGAGGTTGTGAGGGAGCTAACTGCCACTGGAGATTCAATTGATGAGCCACTGCCTTGTATGTATTTTCACTGTCAGGGCCTTGCACCTGGACCTACCTTCATGTATAGATGCTAATTCATAGTGCCTGAACAGTTTAGGAAATCTGCATCACCCTATTGTATATGGAGATAAATAAAAAAACAAACAAATGGATGATGTTATTCTGTTCCACAGTGATAAAGTACAGAGTGACTGTATGCACGGGAAGCATTAGCGGCAGTGGAACAGATGCCTCCGTTTTTATCAATCTGATCGGAGACCAGGGGGACTCTGGGTATCGCGAGCTGGTCAACTGCAAAAACAACATCAACAAGTTTGAAAAAGCAAATGTGGGTAATCACACGTGGGACAGTGTTGGAGATACTGGAACATGTAATCATATCAGACTGTATGAGCAGCACAAATATATAAATAACAAGGATAAACAATTGCATTATTTAATCTGCCGAGGCAAGACGTCAGTAGCTCATAAAAGTTTGTCATCATCATCAAACATATAGTAAAGAGGCGTTGCTTTCCATTTTCTTGTCTTTCTCAGATGGATGAGTTTATAGTCGAGGCAGTGTTCCTCGGACAGGTTCGCAGGGTGAGGATTGGACATGACGGCAGAGGAGGAGGCTGCGGGTGGTTCCTTGATAAAGTGATTGTTAGAGAGGAGGGACAGGCTGAGGCCCAGGCTGTAGCGTTCCCCTGCGACAGGTGAGTTAGGGGAGAGCCTCAGTGCAAACACCGAATGAGAAAAACAAATGTTGCTAAAATCAGATATTATGACCACTGGTTTGTGTATGTGACACATTACAAGGTTTTCATTGGATGTTCGTAGGTGGCTTGACCGTAATGAGGATGATGGACAGATTGTTAGAGAGTTAGTGCCATTCTCAGATGGGCAACGTCTTTACAGTAAGGACTTTGTTGTGTGACATTATTACAAGTTAAACATTTAAACCTGTTGCTGTCTGTAGATACTGATGTTTTTGTCTGTGTGTGTTTGTGTGTGTGTGTCAGATGTTGGCTATCACATTGCGATAAAGACAGGTGACATCCCTGGAGGCAGCTCAGACTCCAAGGTGTTTGTCAAGCTTTACGGGGAGAAAGGCGACACCAGTAAGATGATGCTGGAGGTCTCAGACAACGACTTGGGGAACTACTTTGAGACGGGTCGCATTGATGTCTTCACTGTGGAAACCTTTGATATTGGACAGGTGTGTTGACACGGTGGAGACAGAGTAGTTAAATGTTAAATTAATGGTGTAAACCTGCATGAGTTGTGGATACAAAACTAGTGGAGCTTCGGCCTGTGAGGAATCTATAGCGACAGCTGTTCAGGATCAGTTTTCCAAAAAAATAATGCAGGTGGTCTCTCATGGCCTAACATCAACTCATGTCTCCCGGTGTCTATGTTTAATTTGCCTTGTGTAACTCAGTGGTAGGAGCATAGTAGGAACATCACAAGGATTAGAGCTTCAGTTTATTCTGCAGCCACCTAACAATAATATATGCAGCAGGGGTGTTTTGAATAAATATTATGTTAATTTATTCATACAAACTGTAGTGCAGTAACACCATAGTCAGTTGGTTAGATACCACTTACTGTAGCCTTGTACAACCTGTGCATTCATTTATCACAATGTTTCTTAATCCATGGGTAAATTTGAGAATTGGGTTGTGGACTTACACAGGCCCTAAGTGATAAAAATACACAATATTTTTTCAGTGGATGACTCAAAATTAGCCTAATATAGATCCAAGACAGAAAAGTGTCCAGGAGTTAGAAAGGATTTGAAAAATGTATGTAGAATTCCTGTTTTCATCAAATTAGACGTTTTTTTCTCTATCCATTTCTTATTCCAGATCAGTCGTCTGATGATTGGCCATACCAACGAGGGCATGCGTGCAGGCTGGTTCTTGGACAGCGTGCAGATCATGGTCCCAGTCCATGGTAAAAACTACATGTTCCCCAGCCACCGCTGGCTTTGCAAGGATGAGGCTGATGGCAAGACAGAGGTGGAGTTATACCCCAGCGAGATCCTGGACATGGAACAACGTAGGTGACACACACACACA
>OMLB01044487.1:0-11367 GCA_900302555.1 Myripristis jacobus | reverse complement strand
CACCATGCCTTGCTATATGTCAGTCTTGTCCTCTTAGCCATGCTATCTTACAACTGCAGGAGAAGGATTAGAAAAGCTGCGTTCATGTGCTCTAATTAGACTCAAAGGAAAAGGATGTACATGTGTGTGTCTGCATATCTAGATGTATGCATGCATGGAGGCCTCAGTTATTGCTGAATGTAGGTTAAAGCCAGGTAATGCAGGTTGAACCCAGCTCTCTGGCGGGGCTGGGATGCCACAGGAGCACATGGACCTGAGCTTATGGGTCTGTCACAAATCACGGTGAGGAAAAGCCAATGAATGCAACATCTGAGCCTATTACTGACATGCCCACACGTCCTCCAAGGCTCATTTACATATGTATTGCCTGCTTCCTCTCCTATGAGTTTCGGTGGGTGGGGAGGATGATGATGGGACCAATGATAATACTAAGTGATCTCATTATGTTGACAACTTATCATCAGGACCCTGTGATGGGTCAGTGAGCAGACAGCACTGGGCTACTGGGACTGCAGAGGAGGAGGAGGAGAAAGAGAGGCCAAGAGTACTAATACAAGCATTAGCATCACTGCATCGTGTGACACTTAGAGTGGATGGCATCAAAGACACAAATGGGCAAATGTGGCCTACGTATATGTGTTACAGGAAAGGCTAAATGTGCAGTTAATTACCAACTCTGTGGAAAATTGTATTGTATACATCTAAAGGCATTTGTGTGAACTGTACCACATTTGATATGTGCTAATGAGGAATATAAGGAATAAATGCCAGAACAGATATTTAAACAGTGAATTAAAAGGTTACTATATATGTAGTAACCTTTTAATTCACTGTTATATAGCAACCTTTTAATTCAAGGTTACTATATATATAGTAATATATATACCTTAATTCACTATTAAAATATCTGTTCTGGCATTTATTCCAATTAGCGCATATCAAATCAGATAATGTGTGATATGCATGTGTAAGCAGAATAATTCAAAGAACTTGTAATTGACTTTTTTTCTTGTCTTTGTGTGTGTAATCAACTTGTGAATTTTTATAGTGATATCTAAAAGTAAAATTTTGAACCCCATTCCCCTGTGTGTTAAAAAAGGTGTTTTTTGGTATTATATGGTCATATAGAGGTGATTTTCAAAACTTTCCACCAATGGGATTCCTTGGTACTTTTTTCCCCCTCACTCAGGACAAACTGAGGATACAAAATCAGTTGAGTTTGCTTCTCTTGCAATTTGTCCTACGTTTTTTTCATAAAATGACTGGACTACTGAGGTAAATCTGGAAAATGTGTAGTTAAAGTGAGAGGATGATGGTTGCCACAACAGCGCGAGGCTCTCTCATAGTCCTGCCACTACCGTTTGTTGTGGATGCAACACACCACATGGGCACGTTATACCATCCAAACGGCGTCTGAAGCAAACTGAAATCTGTGAGGTGTGGGAGTTTAATTCGTGTAACACCCTAACACCAGACAATTGGCACGCAGGGCAAGCAGGTCCGGTCTCCACGTTTGGTAAGTTTTCATGTACTGTGCGCCTTCCTGTGCGCATGGGGAAAGTCTATATTTGGGCCTACAGCTCCACATCCATGTGTAGAAACGTGAATGTGCAAAATATGCCTGCCTCTCAGTTCAAGTCTTATATTCAAATGAAAAAATGCTAGAACATAACTCCACAAGGCCACTAACCGTTAATAAAACGGTACTGCACCAGCTACTTCTTGATTGATATCCTCATCATGAAACCATCAAACAGACTGAAAAAAAGCCGTGGCACTGTTGAACTCAGAGATCTCATCCTGACAAGCCTGAGGTACTGCTGTCACTGGAGTATGTGCTATATTTACTCATGAAGCAGCATTTCTGTATATTCTCCATACACTCTCATTATCTTTCTCACTACTTGTTTCATTTCTGTATGTGCAATACTTCCCTTATTTGTCATTTCAGCCCCTGATTAATTGCAGTATCTCTGCAGTATCTACATACATTTTGTTCATCTGCATGCACTTGTTTATCTCTTCATTCCTTGTTCCATTTCTGTTTAAAGAGTATGTGCAATCCACTGATTTTGTATTTCTGCATGTCACACTGCACCTTTGCTGCTGATGTCTTGTAGTTTTATATCTGTTATTCTTTCTATAAATATGTGTGAAGTTTTAAAGATAAATGCACCGTTTGAGGTCGACAACTGCAATTTTGTTGTGCGTGCACAATGACAATAAAGTTCTTGAATCTGCCCAATGGTGCAGAATCACACCATTGGACATTGTGCTTAATGTGCAATCATTGTGTTTCAGACATGCTCTGTGAGGGTGTGAGAAACTGAGAGCCTTGTGCTACGGTGACCAGTGTTTCCATCTCACATTAACCGGGGAATGTACACATTTATCTCATTTACCTTGGGAAAGGTGTACATTTACAACTGTGGTGCTGCAGATGTTTAGCTCTGCCATTTTCCCACATTTACAAATGCACGTGCATTGTAAGCAATATCCCCCCTAAGTTATTCCATCAAGTGCTGAGTCTTGAAATGAATGAAACAAATGAAATTAAAGTAAATAAATAAATAAATCCTTACATACATACACAGGTTCTGTAACAAGAAGCACACCACCGTTCGTGTGCAAAAAATACTACACACAGGCACTCACACACACACACACGTGCACGCACAATGTGGACTAACTGGTTTGGTTGGGATCAGCTGGTTTCTCAAGTGCAAATATTTTACCACTGCAGAAGGCTCCATGGACGGACATTCTCACTGAAGCCAACAAACACTCTTTTGGAGGTGGACTCCTTCAGGCTTCTGTTTGACTGCACATGTAAAGCCTGAATTCCCAATCAGCTGATCACTAACAAACACTGACAGATTTTGTTAGATCGCTATGGCAAATGGTGAATGTAGAGCTTTGATATAGAAGTGTTTTATAATTGGACAGGGGCTTTAGAGAAATAAAACCTTAATACAGGCATAGAGACAAACCATTTTTCTTCAAGACTGTAGCTGTATTACTCAAAATGAACACTTCCTGTTGAACAAATGATACTAAAAAAGGCCTTCCCAGAATCACATCAGTATTTTAAGCATCATGAATCCAGCCAGTGCTGTAACTTGAACATTTAATTTCCTCCAGAACGATGAGTACTAACCCTGTGAAAACACTCCGTAAATCAGCTCCAGTCTGATCCAAGCTGCCCCTGAGCAGGCAGGGGAGAGGGAGGAGTGGAGAGTGAGAGGAAGAGAGAGATAGAGAGAGAATGAAAGAGAAATGGTGTTGGAGGTCCAGCAGAAAAATCGCAAAAGGGAAACAAAAGCCACCAAAAAAAGGGGAGGAATAAAAACACAAAACAACCAAAAAAAAAGGCAGAGGCAGTGGAGAGAGAGAGAGAGAGAGAGAGAGATGGCAGACAATGATCTCAGGTCCCTGGATGTCTTGCTGTGTCTGTGGCCGGTGTAAATATAACTGTATGTGTTTAGGAGACCTCAGAGTAGGGCTGTGCGAGGACTGCGACTGCAGCAGCGGTCAGGGTGCGGCCACACTGGACCCATTTTCTCACACGGCCGGCCGTTTACTGTGTCCATGAGCTGCTCGCATGGGAGACTATAAATCATGCCTTTCCTAGAAACGGCCAGGTTCAGATGTCACGGCCCTGACCTTGTGTCCCTGACCCCTTGGTGATCCTGAGTAACATGGACACCCCTGACCTGTGATGACCTGGAGTGTCTGTGTTGTATTGACGCTATTAATACAGAGTTAAATTATTTTTGTTAGTTATTGTTAAAGGGTCAAGCAACTCAAAGGCGAACCTCAGCGATTCTACATCAGGTTTGATTTTATGTTACTTGTTATTTATGTCCTTGTGAAAATGTATGTGTTACATGCACACGATGTTCCACGGAGCCGTCTGAGCTAACCAATATTTGTCTGGCGGTGTGTCTCAGATCACTGCACTTCACCTCTGACTGCCACGAACCAGGGCTTCAAGCATGATCAGTCACCATGGCAACCAGATCTGCTTCCCATCCGCACCAATGTGAGAATCCAGAGCCCTGTCGGCTGAGATACCGCCGAGGATGTCACATTTCTAGGTGAGACATACACAACTACAAATTCACTTCTGCAAAGACATACAAATGTGCACATGGGCATGCATACACACATGCCACCCACGGACCCTCACACACACACACACACACGAAAGGATTACAAACTCAGACAGTATAGAAACATACTGTATAAAAGATACTCATAAGATACTGCCGCTAACCTCTGAGGTTTTGAAATGTTCTTTGCAACAAATCATTTTGAAAACCATGCTAAAGATGACTAAAGATTTCACAGCATGTATTCAAAATCCTTCCATTTTTAAATATGAATTTTTGGCTGAAATATCCACCTTAGGACATTCTGCCTCTGTGGCTAACAAAGCTGTCCCCATTCATAAACAACAGAACTGATAATTCGCTGTGTAAAGCAAACGTTTCCCCGGGGACTATTTTCTGGCGGAGAGACAATTTCACTCCGCCCATTTCAAGTCATAAAAACACCACATACACACACACACAGACACACACGTATATATACACACTGGATAAATACACTCTCCTGGTTCTGCATGGCCTAAAGGCAGTGCATGCAGCAGCGCACAGTGGCTCGTCACACACATGCAGATGGAGCACTTAGATGGGGTGAAAGCACTTGGCCTGTGCTTTGTGCAGATAATGTGCCAATTAGCTCTGCCCATCAGACCTGCATACCACTGATGGAGAGCTAAACCAAGTTCTGTTCGATCTAATTGCTGGAAAAGTATTCTAACGCTGAGTCAAACTTCCTACTGCGCTCAGGCTCTTTGCTCCCACCGCAGACTATAATCTCAATACTGTAAAACTTAATTGAACAGGATCAACAATCAGGCGTGCCGTGGCGAAGCTAACACCGTGGCAGGGTGAGAGCTTGAAAGACACCGCGGAGCATGAGGATGAATAATTACAAACAAATCCGTGGCATTAGATGGTCTAATAAGCAGCATTACACACCATGATAAAGCGATGCTGCGTACAGTATGAATGTTGACTTGATGGTTCGCTTCACCTCCCTGGGTCATGCATTATCTGCAGCTAAGAGCCCGTGCACCATACTTGAGTAAAAATGTATAATCCTCTCTGACAGGAAGCTATTTATCGACAGGAACCACAAGCTGTGAATTATCTTAATTTTAAAGTTTATTGATTATGATCGTGGGTTCGTTTAGGCCGCACATGTCACGGGTGTAGTTGTGGAACAGCGGCACTGTTAACCGGGCCGATGACGCTCAACCTCACATGATTTGCCTGAGGGAAACTTCGATGATTCACGAGTAAGAATTATTTACTGCAGACTGCAAAGCGTTGTGTGTGGCGTGATATTATTACCTGCCACGCCTGACAGAAATGACAGTGACAGATGACGCTGAAGCTGCCTCCTTATCACACAAATTAGACTCCTAACAGCGTGCGCTGGAGGCCAGAATGCTAATTGCATTCTTCACCACGCAGAGTCAGCCCCTCTTTCTTTCTCTCTCTGTGTCTCCCTGAACGTTGCCCCCTTTTTCCGTCCTCTCTCACACTCCCTCCCATCCCCTCTTTTTCTGGAGTGGCTATAAAAATGCAATATTCTTATAAGCCCGATCCAGCTTTTCCCCCCGCCAACTGTAATCACCAGTCAGGAAGCACAGCCTTGGGCGAAGCTTTTTTATTACAGCCACAGGGACGATGCAGAGCTCAGCGGCAGTTTACACAATGACCTCAAAGCTCAGTAAAAAATCACCGCGCGCCATAAGACTGTCCATGTGAAACTGCAAACCTTCAGCGTATCACGTAACGCATCAACCGAGCTGAGGCGATATTTTGATGTTGCACCAAATGTGATAAATGCTTGACCCTAACTTGACTTTGACACCTTTTTGAAAGACACGATCCAGACTCTGCGGTTTGCTTTTAACATCAAGGTTTTTAACACGTAACGCTTAACATTTCAGTTGCAACCTATATCAGCAGGTGTTGACGAAGTAATTCCACCACAGACTGAGGTCCCACTTTTGGTCAATTTTGAACCTGACACCCAGCAGCCATGGTAGTCAGGTTAAGTAACACTGAGAAACTGTCTGCGCCCAAACACAAACACACAGCTCAAGGACAGTAACCGATACCCTTCTTAACATTGAATGTCAGTGAGTCACACATGGACACAAACACACACACACACACATATACACTTCATATACACTCAGTGCCTCAATGCAAGCTGTCCAAACAAGCACAAATGCTCTCTCTTTGTCTCACACAAACACACGACCGCTATCGGTGATCACTGCTGTCTTGTCAGTGTGACGCGGAGATCAAAATCTGTCTATATTCATTTAAGATGATTGGACGCGCACTGAGGCTTGGAGCCGTATCGGTTCCTGTTGTCCTAGGTGATGTTTTTCTCTCTCAGTCCACAGCCGCGTCCTGCTGCTAGCCCTCAGGCTGTGAGTCAGTCTGCGAGTCCATAACACAACGGGACATGTCTGCCAGAGGTAGGCGGCTGCAGGCAAAGAGTTGTTTAAAAACTAAAGTACAGTGGATGGAATAAAGAGCGGTGTCTGTCTGCCCTGCCAGTGGGTGTATCCCTCCCATCGAACAACTTTAAGAACCTAAACATTATTTGCATATATCAGAGCAAAAAAAACAAAAACAAAAAAAAAACCTCACCAGAACTCGCTGCATTCCTTGGCTTAATTGCGAAAATACTATTTTATTGTTATACAAGACAAGCTTTACACAATTCCACATGATGCCTTTTGTCAGAAGTTGAAATCGGCCTTTTTCCCAGCAGCCAACTGACATGGAGAGCAGGGTAAACACAGCTGCACACAGTTTCTAATGACATTAATTAAGGATCCATTCCGTTTAGGCCTAACAGAGCCGGGGCCCTGGCACTGCGCTCGCCGGCTCACTGGAACAGCGCTACGCTTTGGTGCCAGGTAGGAAGATTTGAAGCACCGCACACCAAAAAAAAAACACTATTTACAGCACCAGTTTATCGTAACATGATATGCATATGTTCGGATCAAGTTTAATGTTATTATAATTACCTTCACCAACAGAATTGGACACGGGTTCTGCTCCGTTTGTCTGATTGTTCGTTTGTACGTTTGTAGGATATCTCTAAAAGTTAGGAACTGATTTGCATGAAACTTTGTGGAACGGTTGGCAATGGGGCAAAGAAGAACTGATCACCTCTTCACAACGATTAGCCAAAAACGGGGCATGGCACTGGGTGTGGCTTCTCATACAAAGGCGTGCAGCTTCCAAATTCTTTCATGCAACACCATGAAACTTTGAGGAGAGTTTGGTCATGTGGCAGGGAACAACTGGTTCACTTTTCATACCAACTGGCCAAAGGGTGCTGGGTGGGATTATCTTACTGGGCGCTTTCTACCTGCCATATGTGATATATTAGCACAGAAAAAATCAGAAGCATCAGAAATTATAGTGTCCCAGCGTTAGTCATGAATTTCATAATATACCTTACACATAAATATCCATATAAATATAAGTACATAGGAGGGTAACAGTCAATTTCATGGGTGCATTTTTTCAGCTTATTATTCATTAACTTTGAGTGGTTGGCAGACTAGAAAAGTGCTATAGAAATGCAGTCGACTTACCAATTTAAGGGCAGAGAGAACATTCATATTCATATTAATAAATTCAACCCACACAGTTTCAGAGTCTTTGAAAACTTATCCAATAAGCATCCCTCTTGAGAAAAAGCTCATAGAAATCACTGCCTTTGTGGGACTTTAGGAAAGTTTGGTGTGCTGTCACACTGCTTTATTACTCGTTCTGATAGATTTTTGAGGATGTCGTCAAGAATTCAGAGCGGTAGTACAGACTCAGTCAGTACCAACACTGACAGGTTAAGGTTAATGGAGTTGGCAGGAAGTGACAGCCTGGATGGAGATCTCCTCACAGGGTTTCTAACATAATCCATCACTGGTGTCCGATGGCAACAGATCGATCTCTCTCCCGCTGGACACGACTCTCACACCGGGGGCCGGTCTCTTGGACGTTGTTGTTGAAAAGAGTCCCAGCTGCAGATCCGTCAATACAGCAGCAAGTCAGCGGTGCAGAATGAATAGTACTGGGCTGCAATGTAAAGAGCAATGTCATATTTGCACTGCAGTGAACTTAGTGGAGGGGTTTTTCCAACTTTTTCATGCTCAGACTTATTCACGCTCTGAAAATACTTGAATGCTGAAGAATAGATTCACAGTGGTGGATGAAAACATGTTAAAATAATCACTGATATGTTTCATAACATTTTCTAATGAATTAAAGCACAGAGAGCATCCCTGGACTGCACCGGGCTTAAGTGCAGTGTACTGAATGTGGATGATAAACTTTATCTATAGGGCACTTAACAAAACAATATAGATTTCTGAATATATCATGTCTCTCGCTCTTTCTTTCACACACACACACACACCTCCCACTGCTAAACTCTCCAAATTCTCACAGTCGATCTTATCGCGGCAGATCCCGGCCCTCCGTGCTGATGGAGGAGAGCAAACACACAAGTATCGCCTGCAGCTGTTCAAATATTGTGACATGTGATCTCAGGCTGGCACAAAGAGGGCTTTTAAAGAACGGACCGGGGAGACAAAGGCCGGGGGAACGGGGAGCTCATCTCCCGAGCCGGTCCCCACCTCTGGAGCCACACACACACACACACACACACACAGACACACACACAGACACACAACCAAAGAGCTGCATTGTGCCATTGCGTTGTCAGTTATGTGGGATAGTTGCTGTACATAGTGCTACACTGTGTGCTATGCTGAGGATCCCACTGGTGTACTGAGGAATACACACACACAGACTTTCACACACACTCTCACATTAAGCACCTACTACTGTTGCCACTATTCCACCACCGACGATCATGTAAAACAAGCATGGCAGAAGTTTTACGTGCATAAACCATGTATCGGACAAATATTGCATCGAGCGACCGAGGCCGTCTTATCAAAGGGACAAAAAGCAATTGAATTCCTTATCTTGCAACAGAACAGAAGTGCTTTTGTTCTGGGGTCTGCTCCGCTTTGTCACTCCCTGACAAGATGCACAGACAATAAAAGCACTTTATTCATCCTGCTGCCAACACTTATGATGTGAGTCTGCAGCTGCTATCACTGCAACAGGTCTGGATCAAACAGGAGAGGCCCTAATCTCTAAACTCTCCTCACAGGCCTTTTGAAGCCCCCGTTATGCTGCGGCCCTTATCACCAACAGATGACACTGTGCTGAAATCTGAAACGATGTTGTAACTACACAATAGCAATAGTACAATTCAGCGTATGTATGAGAAAAGAGCTGGACACACCGACAGATTGGTAAGAATAGATGATAACAGCCTTGTGGCCCTCTCGTAGGTGTGACTGGAATTAAGGGAATAGGGAAAGGGAAGGGGAAGCTCGTGCAAAAACACAACAGCACTGACCAAATGACCAATTATCACCAATGATGTTGCCAAAATAAATTAAAAAAAAACTCATATAAGCTCAGGTTTTTCCTGGATAGGTACGTGAGGTATTAGGAACATGAGTGTTAAATGAAAATGCCTCTGAGATTACACGCTCCAAAAGTTTATCCAAAAGGGTGGCATGCCCAATAATTTCCAATAAGTCAAAGTGGGTAACAAGTGTGAAATTGCTATTGAGAGCTCTTGAATTGTAAAAGCCTCAGATGCCAAGATTTCCCTCTTGATCATAAACGCTGCATGTGATTTTGACGCCTGTATTCAAGGCCAGTGATGCATTCACAAACACACCATTCAGCGCGTATAAAGCTCGTTCATAGCTCCACAAACATGTTTGGAATAAAGATAAATGGTCTTTAAAAGTCTACACTTTGGCTGCAAAGTGTGAGGCAGGATTACAGTGTAGCTTTGCTGGGAGTTAAGAGGTCCAGTAAACCAGCCACGACTGATTCCTTTACGCAGTCAAAAAGTTATGCAAGCAGTTGAACTCCATTGTGAGCATTATTGCAGCCAAATGCATCTAATTATAAAATGAAAAACAGATCCGCAGAACATGCAGTCTTTCAATTACAGTAAAAGAGTAAAGAAAATAACGTCAGAGTCCAGCTATTCTGATAATCCCCGCGCTGAGGTATGACCTCATCCTGAAGAGGCCTTGCACAGAGCGAGTCATCTCCGCTTTTCATCTCGGCCTGGTGAGCTTCTGCAGACTGGGCTCTTCATGAGGCACCAAGGTATGAAACAACACTGAGGCTTTGATCTGAAAGGCCTCTGACACGTTTGGATTTCTCCAGAGTGCCAGGCGGCACAAATACTGGTCATGGCTCGCCGAAGCCCTGAAACAGCCCTGTTACTAGTGAGAGGGAACCGTGACGTCCTGGAGGAGACGCTCTGCACCAGTGGGTCTCAAGCCTCAAGGTCCACATTTCTCCTGAGTCATTAAGTCACATTCCACACACAGGTTAACCTGAGAGCCACTCAGTGTTATGATGTAAAATGAAGACGTGGAATGAGGGCTGAAAACAAAAGTGAGAATCCACTGCAACAGCAAGTGGAGATGAATCCAGGCTCTAAATCTATTTATTTGTAGATGGCAATAATATGTTAAGAGTCCTGCAAATGACAACATCAGGACAAGAAAATATGTCTTTTTCTTTGCTGAAAGGATTAAGAGAAGAAATGTTGTCTTGTGTGGACCTTGCCAGCCTCCTCTCTGTTTCTGAAGCTGCTCTTGCTTACACGCTGCAGTGGGAAATGCTGCTCTATACCAAATATCGGCTACATATTTTTTTTGTTTGTTTTGTTTATTTCATGCCCGTGGTCCACCTAGAGTCAGCTGGGGCACTTTGGGACCGCAACCCGCCAGCTGAGAAACACTGCTCGACACTGATTTCAATTGTCAGAAGCTCCCACTTGCTAAAGTGTGTGCTGGTCATGATCATCTTACCCACCCCTTCCTTCTTCAGAAATATCTTGTACTGCTGTTAACTTTGCGTCAGCCGCTAGCTGTATGCTGATACATAAATCCTGCCAAACATTGCTGTAAATGAATGCAGGCCAAAATTTGAAATCAGACTACGTTCCATCAAATTAAAGGGAAAAATTAAAAACAATAATTTTACTGAAATGAGATGCCATGATTTGGAATTGATTTAGTCTGAGAAATATATATGTTGTCTTCTCTCACAAAGTGATTGCTGGCGTGGAAGTACAGCGCATTATGGGTTATAATTATAGTTATGAGTCATCTTGATATACTGCCTTTGAGGACTGACTCATGTGTGTTTTTGA
>OMLB01044479.1:8864-19778 GCA_900302555.1 Myripristis jacobus | reverse complement strand
ATCCCGTGGTTGTCTCTCATCTTGATGTCAGCAGTTTCATTGAGCCAAGAATCTGATACACAAATTACAACATTTACACTCACGCACTGCAGCCTTTGCAGTCCTTAATCATGGCTGCTCTGTGATATTATAGGTGTGTCTCATGTCTTTTTTTTTTCCTACTCCACATGAGACATTTTCGGTCTCATGGAAAAAAAATAACAAAATACTTCCCTGGCATTATTACAGGGCAAGACATCAGTGAAAGGTCAAGTTTGGTTAATTTTCATACAGCTTGGTTACTTGTAATTATGAAGCCTAGTCTATAGTGTGAGAGCATGAGTATGTCACAGTGTTACTCTTTTATGATTTGCTGCAAACAGCACTGAGGTGGTTTAATCTACACAATTTCATATGGAGTTGAGATAACCGTAGACAAATTTGCCAGACAAATAGTAGGCCTAATATACTGAGTATTTACTCATATTAATGCAATAATCCAGTCCAAATGTAAATTTATTAGAGAATTCAAGACCTCGGAAGAAACCGATTCGCTAAAAAGAATAAATTAATGCTTTTTTAAATTTAATGCCCAATTTTAAATAAATTTTCTGTCCCTCCCAAGAAAAAATATACTTTGAAGATCCAAAATAGCATGCAATAATAGAGTAGAACAAAATAGAGCCCATGATGATTCCAACATGTAAAACTTTACATGGTCAAATGTGAATTGTACACATGACAGTGCCTGAATTCAATGTGAGATATCCTTACCACATGTGAATCAGTGTGTGTGTGTGTGTATGTGTGTGTGTGAGAGAGAGAGAACAGAGAAAAGGGAGAGCATGCTGTTTGCCATTTCATGATACTGTATGTACTGCAGCTGACCAGAACACAACTGCAAGGGAGCTGATGATTGTTTCACTTTAAATTTATGGGTTGATTTATACACATTTTTACAACCATAAGGCCACAAGGTCGCTGTAATCATTTTCACACTGGTAAGAATCAAGTGTCATTTTTTCCACGCAGTTCTATGATTTCATGTGCTAAAATGCCATCACATGATTACACCACCTTGATGTTACATGTACAGATGTGCAAACAAGTCATCACATGTGCTTACATGACATGTGATTTATTGTGTTACACACCAAAACATATGCCTCGCTTGTGATTGTAATACCTACCATGTGATATCATAATATCAAAAAAATATTACTACATATTACTGTATGTGGAATATGTGGATTTTCTTTTCCTTTAACAATGATTGTAATGGACTACTTCCACTGGAAAACCTCAGTCATTACATAATAAAAGATTGTACACCTGATAGAAGGAGACCTGTTGATCAGTGTATAAGATGCTGGTCTCAGATGTTTACTCCCACAGACTGTAAAAGCTTTCTTCATTATGGTGCAACACCGGTGTTTGCTGAATATGTAAAAGGTGATCACCATGTGAGGCAGTGTGGGTTGTTGTAATGAGCTGCTAGTGAACATCATTATCTAGTGTAAAACAAGTCAAGAGCAAGCACTGTATGAAACCTTAAAAAATAATCAATGAAAAGGCCCGTTTTGGCTGATTAGTAATTAATCTCTGCCAGGGAATAAAGAATCGTGGGTTTCTCTTTGGTCTTGCAACAATTTCAAAGAACTGCCTCTGTTAGTAATAAGTTTCAATTCTCCTCTAAAGCTCGGAAATAAAATACAGTCTTTAATTATTCAGTTAAAACAGACAAATCATGGGAAATGTTGCTGAAATCCAGTTATGGAAAGAGCTTTGCTGCATTTCTGTAACAAATCTTAATATTCCATTTTACAGCCTAATGCTGCTGCCAGGCTGAGTAAATAGTGCCCCCCATTGGTGCATTGCTGCAGTTTATTTGGATGCAGTTGCCAAAAAAAAAAAAAAAAAAAAAGTGTGCTGCCCACATTTGTTCATGGTTTCATTGGGACAGATTTACACAGGAAGAGAACGTTTGCCAGGATTGGGCTCTTCATATCTAAGGTCTACATAAAATCATACAAATATTCAAATCGATGTTAACACCATCAATAGCAACATTTTCATTGCTTGGCAGGCTGAAAATGATGGTGTTAATGAAACAAGGTCAACACCCTGACCATGTTTTCCAGTATCAGACTTTGTACACAGGTAACTGCAAACAGAGGCACCACAGCAGAGGAGTGAGAACTGTTCCTATCATTGATGTAATGGATGTTTGATCTATCACAGCTACTGTGTGTGTTACATCGGGGTACTTCAAATCATTCTGAAGCATAAAATGCAGCTGCATCCCCGGAAAACCACCCCGGGTGCTTTCACTGACACCTTTTCCATCTTTACAGATTTAATCTCACAGGAGCTGTAAATCACAGATACCAGTTAGAAATACTATCTCTGGGTGGGCAGGGCAAAGGAAATCCTTACATACCTTATAAACCTTTCATAGAATGACTTTTTAACTTGTTAGAACTGAACTGATCTTGACCCTGGTCTCTGACAGCCTTGCTGATCCTTCCTCCCTAGAAAATGTATTTCTTTGTGTAAAGTGTAAATGATCAGCTTTTTTCATCTGAGAATTAGGAAAATTGTTATTCAAGGTTGACTAATCAGTCTGCATTTTGTGTAACTGTCAGGTCAAAATATGTCATCAAGGTTTAGTAACCCATGTTCCCGGTTATGAACCTCCTACCCAACTGTTGTGCGCCCTGCCACTAGATGGTGCTGTTTCCCATAAGCAAGTTTTATGACCATGCTTTTATATTCTGTATTTATTCTTCATGATAGACTGTATGCATGATTGATGTCACATCTGTGCACTGATGTGTATGCGTGTGTGTGTGCGTGCATGTTTCTGCAACAGTGATGATTATGTTCAGACAGCAACTCAACAAACGCACTCTTTTTGAGATATTTATTCTTAAAAATGACTTGGGATCTTGGAATTGCTTTACACGTGTCAGTCGTGCCGTAGGTCGTCTCTCAATGCCTCCAGCGTCAGCTATAGAGAATTCATGCAGCTGTGTGTAGTATGCCATCAATGCTCTAAGGTGATCCTACTAGTTTAAAGCTTTGTCACAGAGAAATCAAAAGCTGCAATGTTTTTCAATATATTGATGAGTAATAATTGCATAGGATAATAGCCATGCTATACAGTACACATAATTTTAAAAAACAATATGTTAGAATGATTTGAGTACAGATCTAAAGTAGGTTTATACAATTTTTCCATTATTCTCAACATTTAAGTGCATCATACGTTATGAATAGTCTTTATATTAATGGTGATTTAAGTAGTTATAGTGATTTAATACATACAGTACATACATACAATAAAATAAACCTCAATTAAATTTAGAGGGACATTGCAAAGCCCTTAAAATGTAATAGATAATATCTGATAAAATGATAGTGATTATAAAATGGTATGCAGCGGAATGATAAAACTGTACATAACTGTCATACCAGATTACGGTGGCATTTTCTTTTACACTGCCAAGTTTTTGTTTTCCCCTAGAACACACAATACAGGTTATCTACATGAAGCCGCTCTCAGAGAAAAGAAAAGCCATTTCTGTGTCAAACAGAAGGTCAACATCTTGCATGCATTACTTCAGAGTTAGTAAAAATGTAAAATTACTGGATAGGAGGGAGAAAAATCATAAACGTCAACAACTGCATGCAGCAACAATGGTTATAATGTTAACAATTCTATAATGGTTTGAGTCTCTCTTGATCCCCTTCACCCTCACACAATAAAATCATAAGGCATGCCTCATACAGTACAGCCATTTAGCTCCTCCACGACCATACTTTAATGGCAGATAAATCTTATTAACATTTGTTATGGATTCCCTTCTTGTTTACCTTCATGTGGTCAATACATACACGCAACGATACCTGCAAAACAAAGAGACAAACCAGCTTATTAGCACCGTCAATAGTGTTGTAATCTCGTATTTATTTTGTTTGACAAGAGCTTTCAGTGGTGATATCATATTCTATAGATTATCTATAATTTGTGGCCACAGGCGAGTGATATTCTGAAGGCTTACAGATACTTAGCAGCAACTTTACCCTGGATATACTGAATGGCTGACAGTTTATTACTCCATCCTATTACTGGTGAAAGAGATTAAATACTTACTTAGCCGACGGTCTGCTCAGTTTGTATTCCTCTGGCGGAGGTTCTTGTCTTTGTGGTTGTTGGTTGAGTTGGTTTTCCTTCAACAGGAAGTAAAAGACACAGTCAGACCTGCAGTCTCAAATCGAAGCAGTGGACATTCAATACACATCCATCACAAATTATACACGGGACCACATGAACACACTGGGTGATTATTTGGCACATGGGTTAAGCTGCATTTTTAAGTAATTCTTGACTTTAATTTTAACCCGCATGGAATATCATGGGTGGGTTCACCTCATCAGGGCAGTTCAGATTGTAGGAGGTAGGAGGAAAGTGTCCTAAATTGACTCTTGAATTATTTTCCTGTGGTTCACTCATTCATCACTATTGTTCCATGTGGCAACCCCCCCTCCCCTCCTCCTCCCCACCTCTTACACGGCACAGATTAGTTGCAACCCAGATTTGGATTATGCATTGAGCTATACAGACTGGCGACGGTTGATACAATTCATGATTATAAGCTACAACAAAACAGGTTACCAAGCTAAGCAGCACTGAGGTAGTGATCGAAACATATTTGTACTTACACAGGTCCGGCTGGTTCATCATCTGAGGCAACAAGGGAAAATATGGAGAAATGAAGACCAAAAATATAATTGGTAGAAAGTTGCACACGTTGATGAATTGACAAGCGTTTTTACAGAGGGCATGAAAAATGGCAAGATGTCAGAGTTGTGCTGTGCGACTGAAACATGGTGCAGTTTGTTTTGAGGCTTTTAAGGATTCCCTTAATTCTGCTCTTACTGCAGTTGTTTCTGGGCTTCTGTGAAGCAGCATGACTAAGTGCAGGCTGTGGTCATGGGATGGAGATGTGGATGAGTGGACAGGCCATATGCCATATAAAAAGCATCTTTTACATTTGGCATAAGGTCACACAAACACACGGAATGCAGTAAAAAAAAAAAAAAAAAGGAACAGCACAACACTACATTAAAACACATAAGTAAGTAAGTAATTATGTACAGGCAAAGGTTAGGTTGGAAAATCCTTTTGTCATGCACAGACAAGCACTGCTCATAAAAATCTGTCCACTCAATGGTAATAAAGATAAACAGCTCCATCAGCCTTATAGATAATAAAGTCTGTGACTTAATATGAAAATAGTGTCAATGGCTGGTAAACATAATATGCTCACTCAAATAACATGCATGCCTTTTGAGAACAGTAGTAATGCTGTGACTGATACAATTATATGGAGCCACTATTTGTGGGAGGAAAAAAAAAATGTGACACTAATGTCAAACATACACTGCAAAAGTTAGAGGATTGTGCATGTGGCTAATATGCTGTGAACTGGAAGGCGATGAGACTGGATGCTTATTAAAATTCATGAGGCATGCAAAGTCTCTCACTTACCACAAACATGGTTTAGGTTATGCAATTTGGGAAAGGGGAAGGTGGGAGTTATTATAGCAAATTGTTAAAATAATCAGCACCCAAAGCCAACCTGATTTCAGGAAATGTAACCGAAATGTGCATTATTGAAATAAACATTTTGAGTAAAAAAAAATTGGTATATGACCACTTTGTAATACATGGCACTACTGAAAGCTGATGAGGATTCTTGAAGTCTCTCGCGGCGCCCCAGTGGCTTATCAATGCGTCATGTGCACAGTCAGGTCTTCACTGCAGCGGCCTGGGTTCATTTTTGAGCCCTTTGCTGAATGTCGCCCACTCTCTCCCCCTGTCTTTCCTGTCACTCTCTACTATCTCTGTCAAATAAAGCAGAGAGGTCTGTCTATAAGGTCTATCAATTCAGTAACAGTCCACTTCTGTATATGAAATGAATATTGATCATCTATGTTGTACCACAAGAATCTTAAAGGTGAGACTCGCTCTAAGTTCTGAGCTGCCATTCACCTGCTGCACACTGAATCTAATCTGATTTGTTACCTCTGTGTATTTCTCTGTATCTTGGCTTAAATGAAGGTAATCTGAAACACGTGACATCATAAAAATTCTGTTTGAGAGTGAAAGGTCACCAATACGGTGATGATGCATAATTCATGATATAGCTTAACTGCTGAAAATAAAGTACTTAGTATGATTAGAAAATCCCTGGATAGCAACGACAGATTGTATACGTACTGAAGTCTGCCACGGCTAAGCTTTCCAGAGCCTGGGGACGGGGCAAGGTCCCCTGAAACCCATGAATAATTGAAAATCGTCCACCTCTTTCAACACTGCAGCATTATATTTCTCATGAATATTAAATGGCTGAAATTGTCCTGACAAGGTGTGACCTACTGCAACAGTGTCTGCCTGTTGGGTCAACGTCGTCAGACTGAATTATTGAGTGCAGGCACAGCACAGTGTCAGGTGACTGAGTTAGTGTCTCCTGCAAAGGAATGACATAAGCAGACACCAAAAAAGTACGGTTTTCCTCACATCCCCCCTCGCTGCGCACCACCATGCTCAGATGCAAAGACGGCTTTCGCAAACTTTAGCCATGAATCCCAATCACAACTTTCTGTTAAGTAGCACATCAATGATTGGAGAGCAAAAAAGTACCACACAAGCATCACGGCTGCAGACTCACCGTCTTGTATATCTTCCGGCTTCTTGCGCTTCTCGTAAACAACGATGATGACGACCAGGATGATGATCTCAGCCAAAACCCCGAGCAGAGGCCAGAGGGGGGCCAAGTGGCTGCGCACCCTCAGCACAGAGGTCTCCCAGTCACTGCCAATCATGTTGGTGGCATTGCACTGGTATATCCCGGGGTCTGAGCCGATGTCCAGGTTGAGAATATGGAGCTCGGTGTAGTTGTCTTTGTTACTGATGAAGAAGCGCCCTGATGTGTTATCAATATCCTGTGTAGGCATAAGGAATCCACAGAATAAAATTAGGCTCAAGCTGGATGTGTCGCACAGAAATATGACTATGTGTATGATGACAGAGGTTATGTTTACATGCAGAGCCTCACCCGGCTATTGGCTATACTCTGGTTGAAGTCCTTTGCATGTATCTTTGATCGCGTGAAATTGAGACTCCCTGCTGCCATCAATAAACCAATTAACAGAACATTCCTGTCCACCTGTGGTGTCTTACAAAGCTCTGCCAGCTACAAAGTATTAAAAAGATGCGACTGCCAGGCATCCTCTTTGACTGAGCAGTAGATTATTTCTAACACAGGGGAGCGAAATGACGGTCCAAATAACAATACTTAGTACTGCTTGCCACCGGGGTTTTTTGTTGACAGCAAAATGCAGTATGAGATTATACAAATATGATGTTTACATTAGTCGACACAAAGTCAGGTTACTTTCAGGTTAAATTCTCAGTGCATGTAAATGTAGCCAGTGTTCTGGAGAGTTGTTTTCAGCTAATATCACGCAAAAGCACCCAATTATGCCGATAGATGCGGGTGTGACATACCATGGAAATGCCGCTGTCCAACTTGCGCCAGGTCCAGATGGGGTGAGGATAACCCACAGACTTACAGTAGAGAACAGCATGCTGGCCCTCATTCTTATTTTCGCTGCGCTTGTAGCCTGTGATGTCAGGAATCGCTAAAACAAAGAACAACACATCCACTGATCTCCAAAATACACTGTTTGAGGTTTAGTGAGTGTGCATTTATCTGTAATTGTCCTGTCAACTGCAGGGGAAACAAACTGCGCTGGTTTACTTTTAAATTTCTGTCATTGTCATGTGGCAATAGTCCATAAACTAGCAGTCAGTGCCATTAGTGTAGTCTCTTCTCTTAATATTACTCAAAGCCTGATGAGCATAACTGTGTGAATCAAGTGTTTTCATGAGGCGAACAGCTGCTGTACAGCGGTGAGATCATAAATGCTCTGTATTCCTACTAATCCATTAAATGAAGGTAATTCCAGCTAAGTCTTTTAGGCACGATTGGGAGCCTGGCTAACTACTCTGTGAACAGAACAGCAGGGAGGGAGGTGGGACAAACACTAATGCGGGTAGCGCATCAAACAGCCACGCTCCCACGACTAATATCACAATGGACAGGACATTCGCTGTTGTTTCAATTTATACATTATCCAATATTTCATTCAAAAGCATTTCATCAGATCAGAAATTGTTACCCAACGGGAGCAGGTGGCGCAGTGCAATATTAATTGTCTGTCATTAATATTACATGTGATACTCATAAACTATTGTAAATCTGTCTGGTTATAAGTCAGAGGTGCCCTATAAAATAAAAGCGAGCACTAGCAGAATCCAATTTGCCTCCATAGCGATGCATGTCAGACAGCAGAAAAGGCTGTGGCCAGATTTTACCGTGGAGACATAATCCCTGGCCATCAGACAGACAAGACACCATCTGCTGCCACTGAGCTAGTCATTGGTTAGATGGAGGTGTCAAGGGCGCTGGCTGCCCCTGAGCAGCCAGTACATTGTAAAAGAATCACAGGTTCTCATATGCCGGGGCTGCTACTGCTCAAGGCCACCTGGGTTATTTTTAAAGGCTGTAAGAAAGAAAAGTTGCACTGACCCTCACTGGCAGCATCTCTACTGTGGCTTTGAAACATACCTTTGATTTCGATGGTGGCATTGGCTGAGGGGATCTTATCGAAGGAGTAAACGCACATGTACACTCCAGCGTCGTCTCCCCTCGGTTTGTTCAGCCTGCAGAGCAGAAACACAGCTCGAGTCAGCCCACACCAGGCCTACCGCTTTAAACCTTGTTTCTAGCGTTCTCGCAGACATGCAGGGTCATGCAGGCTCTGCCACGACTCCTACTTGTACTCAGTGTTCCTGTTGGAGCTGCGTGTTTCTGGGATTTCCTCCCCATTCTTCATCCAGTAGCTGTCCTTGTAGACGGTGTGGGTGCTCGTCAGGTTGCACTGCAGGGTGATCGGGGGACTGTGGGACTCCGTAGGAAGTGTAATGTGGTCAGAGGAGCTGATTGATGGCTCTGCAAAATAGAAATAGATCAGCTATGACAGATGTGATGTGGGTGACGGTGTGTTGGAAGACAAGCAAACAGGGTTCACACAGAAACCATGGCCAACCATATTGTAGACATTATACAATAAGAGTACAATAAATGTGTAAAATTAGGATACCACTAAAATACCTTTATTTCATTCTAGAAGAGGCATATAGAGACATCTCACGTGTACACCTGATTTTTTTTTTTTTTTTTTTAATCACGGTGAAGACAAATTCATACTACCACTGACACAATCTCACGGCAAGAGTCCAGCCCAAAAATGTGTCTCATTTTCAAATGCTAATTGCATAGTTTGATCTACCTAAACCGATTCTGCGTTCACAGAAGCAGTGAACTGAGGAGGAGCTGAAGCTGGTGCCGGGCCAAAGAAGGTCCATCCAACTCCTCACTGGGCTGTAATTCAGAGCCGAGTTTGCATAGCTCTCCAGGAATCCCATAAAAAACATGCTGAAACTAACATACTCTACAATTATATGCACTCGCGTCCGATTAAAACACAGACTGTCTAAAATCCTCTTTTGGATTAGCTCACCTGAATAAATGGACTTAACTAGAGTGTTCATATTCTGCTAAATACTGTTATCTGTGTTGCTGAAGTGTTGTTTGGACTTGTACACGGCACTGAATCTGTCAATCAGGGTATTTATAAGCTGCAACACTATGTGCCCAAATCACATTCACTTTGCCAACTTGTTACACCTATTTTTTTTCCCATCAAGCCTTTGCGGTATTCAGATCTTGAAAATGCAGAATTTGTGAGAAAGTAACACATGTGCAACAATAATTGCTCACACAATGTATGGTGTATGGTGTATTGATTGCACTATAGTCACGTGAACAATTAACATATTTTATCACTAATAGCAGTCAGTAATGAGAGGTGCTGCAAAGGCAAATAGAAGAATTATTCTCACATTTACAAGTCGGGACAATTATTGGATTCACTTGTGGATGTACGTGCGGTCAGACTGCAACCTCATAATGCTTCTACACTTTAAAATGCAGAAATAGCTCATGTAACACACAGGGAAGATCAGGAGAGAGAAAAAACAAATGTGACGATAATCAGGTCAGTGAGGGAAAAGCAACATGATGAACAGTCTGCAGATGAGATAGCGAGGGAATAGATGAGACTGAGCTACACGGGGTGGAGGTTGAAGGGTGTACTGAGCTGTGGGGTGGGTACAATGCAAAATGCCACTGAGCTGCTTGGAGGATCGTGACGGGTTGATGGTCTTAATTTTCTAGGTTTGGGAGAAAGGATGTCATCTAGGGAGGAAGCTAGTGGTCTTGTGGGTATTTCTGAGGGAAGCTGAATCACACAGGGTCCGCTATTTGCTTGTCTCGCCTGGGGATCTCCCACTACACTGACCACTCACTCTGCAACACCGTTATAGTGGCCTGCGCACGGATCCAGGTGATGACTGGATTTTGATGCAGGTCGTTGCGCCGCGGGTCATTGCTGGCTCTGCATTCATAGGTCCCACCATCGTCCAGCGCGAGACGAGTGACGATCAACACGCTCACTGCGTTGGCGCCGTAGGCCGTGTTGATGGACACCCGTCGCTTGCGGGCGCCGTCCCACAGCTGCCTGAAGGAGTCAGCTCTGTTGATCTCAGCGTACCACCACTGGATTTCCGGGGTGGGGTTGCCCACCACTTCACAGTACAGCTCAAAGGTGTCCCCTGTGAGCTTAGTCTCAGACAGAGGGGACTTCACAAAGCCGGCTGGTGGTGGTGGTGGTGGTGGAGGGGCAGCATGCACAAACAGACCAGCCCCAAAAAAGAAAAACAGGGGAAAAGGTGCAGGATAG
>OMLB01044475.1:0-13539 GCA_900302555.1 Myripristis jacobus | reverse complement strand
GCATGGTCACTTGTTTTGTTTTATCAATCTGTGTAAATATAGGCTGTCAGGTGAACTTTAGCTGAGTTTAGCATAGCCAGACTCCAGCTCTACTCAGGTAGAAATCTGAATTTGCAACCTGAGGAGAGCTTTCTGCCTGTGTGTCTTGCGGCCCCTGTAATAGTCTCCATTTCAATTGCTTCCCTCTCTAGCCTTGAATAATAGTGTTTATGTGTGTCTGTGTGTGTGGGGATGCTTGGGTACTGTTTGATTACTGGAGAGGGGAGAAAGGTATTGTGTGTCTCTCCCGGCAGTGAGCAATCCAGAGCCACAGTGACCCTCTCCATCTGCTCATTAGCTCCAAATCAAGGCCAAATGGAGCCACGGAGATTGACTTGGCTACACCTCCATCCCCAACTGTTTATCACAGCCATTTTCTTTGCCTCCTTTCTCCCCTCCCTCTTTTGCTCTCACTCTCTCCTTCCCTAGATTTTAGCCCTGCCAAACTGAAACATCACATGCTCACTGTGCTTTCACTCAACATGTTATTTTTCCGCCAACACATTTTCACAGTCTCAATCAGCCAGGGAGGTCATTGTTTTGTGACAGTCCTCTTATCAAACTTGAACATGGCTATCGAGTAGCATTAATATAATGATTAGCTCTACCAAAATCATATTAATCTGAATGACAGCTTAATTGCACATCATAAGACTGGCTTTTTCGGACAGTATCTTAGACATTAGAGAAAAGGGGACTGTTTTTACAGCCTTGAAAGAACTAATGCTGGATCTGTTGCCTCCCCGGGAACATCAAAAGCCTGAGATACAGAGTGGAGCATGTTTTAGCTACATCCTGGACTTGCCTTTGATGTCCTCCTAAGTCCCAGAGAAACCGTGTCTCATGTCATTTGGAATACAGAGGGTCTCGGCCATAACAAGGATAGCAGGTCTGGGATTGCTCCATTCCCCTGCTGTACACTCACTCTGCCTGTTCACAGCCTTAAAAGGCTTGCGTCTGAGCAGAGGAATAGTCTGCTGAGCAGCGGGACTAAAATGAAAAAGAGGGCAGCAGAAAGGTTCTTGGAAGATGTGGGATTATGTAATATGCTTGTGCAAATGGTCTGCCATTTGTGAAGTTAGGGTGAGGAGGCAGTTATCTTTCAAATAAAGGAAATGAAGAGCTTGATTTTCCTTTCAATTAAAAAACTTTATTTTTACCAGGAATAATGGCCCAAAATCCGATTTCAGATATTTAATAAACTGTTTATTATATGCATAACTTTTAAGGCCATTTGTTGTCAAGGGGGTATAGCAATGGATGGGCCTTAGCAGGGCTGTAGTTTCCAAATGCATCCACATAAACTCCCAAAATCTAGCCGTGAGGGTGGCACGGGTCAAGGCGACACACACCAACTTTCCAGGGGTGGGGCTTAGCACAACCAGGGCCTTCATTTCTAAATGCATCCACATAACATCATGAAAACTGATGGAAAGGTTGGTCATGGCTCAAGGTGACACTGACCAACTTTCTCTCGCTGATTGGCCTAAAAGGAGTGTGTCCTGTGACAACAACATTGCTGAAAAGGGGAGGGGCCAAGCACAAACAGGGCTGGAGATTTCAAATGCATGCATATGACATCACAAAATCCGTTGCGAAATTTGGTTATGCATCAAGGAGACACTGACTACCTTTCCGTGTTGATTGGCTGAAAGGGGTGTGTCATGTCAACAACATTGCCAAAAGGGGGCGGGGCTAAGCACAAACAGGGCCTAAATGTCCAGTTATGATTTTGTCGGTGGTCTGCGCTCTACTGAGTGGCTTCTTATTGTGACTGTAATCTGTGTGTGATTCTCCTCCTTAGCATGGAAGGCTCAGTGGTACGACTACCTGAGGTCATTGCCCTGAAGAAGAAGTACAAGGCCTACCTGTATCTTGATGAGGCTCACAGTATTGGAGCGGTGGGATCAACAGGGAGGGGAGTGACCGAGCTGTTTGATGTGAACCCAGCCGATGTGGACGTGATGATGGGCACCTTCACAAAGAGCTTCGGGGCAGCTGGAGGCTACATCGCAGGGAAAAAGGTTCTTATATGACTTCTGTTTCACTTTTTTTGTTTGCATTTTCTTTTATTCATATATATATATATATACAGTAGATGTTAAGCATCAACATGACCTTTTGTGAAGAAAATAAATGTCTTCTCATAGTATATTCATAGTATATCTCATATATATAAGTTGATCAAAGAGATACTGTGGTCTTTGCTAATAGTCCTGCTTGTTTCAAGTGACAGCATCCATCGTCACTGTTATCTTTTCCATACATTTCACCAATTCATAGCACATCTGTGACACACCCTGAATTTGAAAAGGTGTGACGTGTGGTTTCTCCAATCAGGCAGACACTGGTCTGGTTGCTAGACTGTCCATAAAGACAGTGAATCCTCCTGGTCCATACACTGGGTCAAAGCATATTTGCATTTTTTTTTTTTTTTACCCTGCATGCAGTAACAGATGGGTTGGATTAATCACATTAAGACTGTTCCAGCAGTGTTGGCTAAGTTGCCAACCATGGAAAATAGAATAAAACAAATTGACTTTCAGATGCTTTCATGTGATTGTGTAAAATTACTCTGCCACTTATTGTCTTATGTGGCAACATCCACCCAAATGGCTCCAAGGCAAGCTATAGCAAATAATAAAAAGATCTTGAAAACAATACTTTTCCCAGGTCTGTCTTGATGGTGACTCTGTAATGTACTCTTATTCTGTCACACCCCATCGCTCTCTTAGCCCTCATGTGTCCAACAAATGTTCCCCGGGCTCCGTCTCAAGGCCTTTGTAATTCCTTTTGACTCCATTAAAAAGTACACTTTAGTACATAACCGCACCGGTTTTGTGGCAGTTGATTAGAAAGCAACACAGGAAACGGCCATGTTGTTTGAATTAGGTATCCAGAGAGGGACCCTTCCTGCCCATGCCTTATGTTGGCTCAGCCCAGCTCTGCCATAATAAGAAGGTAAAGCTGGCAGAGGGCCAGCCCCTTCTTGTGGCAGGCGTCGGAACTGCGCTCCAGATTTAACAGGATGGCCTTTAACAAGCATGATAATGTTTGAAGTAGGAACATGCTGCCTCTTTGACAGCTGGCTGTAGTAAACGGCCTGGAAAGAGCAGGGAGGAAAGCAAGAGAAAGCCTTTAGATTTGACTTATTTGTTGTTGTGGTGAATTCCCCAAAATCCTACATTAAGTGGATTCAGGTTGACCGACAAAAGACTCTGCAGATGTGTTCTGGAAAACAGTCATATTATAGCTATTTTATGAGCGTACCGAAAATAAGTGCCCCAATGAATAGACTCCAATCTCCATATAATTGACTTTAACCTCACATGGTGGAGAGTTGTTTATTAACCATGCACCCAAACGCCAGAATGGCACTGAAATTAGGGTATGAAATACATCTGGTGACAGGGCAAAGAAGAGCGTGAGTCTGTGTGTTTATACTTGTGTAGTGTGCGCAAAAGTATGTGTATGTGTGCATGTGTTAATGTATCTTTACATTTGTGTCTTTGCTGGCATTGCGGCCATGTATCACCACATCAGTGTTGCGGCCGTGTGGCTAAGCTTTAGAAGAGAAGAAACACTCTGAGCTGTCACTCCTTGCCCCACTTCCCAGATGTGGGATGGATTTCGGACATGTTCTCTTAACTGGTTTATCTTGGTCGCACCAAAATCCTGCGAGGCCCTAAAGCGGTGAAAATCCCCAGCCTTAAATGGAAACAGATGTCAGGTTGTTTCAGGGTTCCTTTCCTACGTTTGAGCATTTCCCCTAAAATCCCTTCCCCTCACATGTGTGTGAGGAGGCCACCGCCACCGCCCAGTGGAGACAGATGGCAGCGAGTGGAAATGGTGGCCAGACAGCATCTCCGGCTCTGTGTCATCACCCCACCCCCGCTGGCCACCATGCAGCCACTGAGCAGCAGCCCATCACTGCTTTCGGCCTGCTGCAACCTCAGACCACTTACACACACGTGCTTCAGGGAGCCATGACCAAATCAGTTCAGTTTCCTGAAATCTTGCTCTCCTCTTGACAGCCACTAGCAGAATTAATCTATTGCTGACATTTAGGAATAACGAGCATAATGGTCCCCATTCTGGCTCACTTCATCATTGGTCATTTTTTAAAGTAGTGCTTTGGTTCCCTCAGAGCTCACATGGGGAAAAGATCTAGTCTACAGTCACACAGCCTAGATAGTGGTGTTTTAATTGATTCTCAGGTGTTGATTATACATGAGCTCTCTCTAGTGGTGCTGACAGACAAGTGCAGTTCCACCCTGTTCACATATGCTTTTACAAAATATGATCCTCACAACTGATGTATGCAGAGCGATTTCTGCACATAGTAACAAAGAAAATATATATATTTTTTAAACTTAAAGTCCATTACAGACATAGCTGCACATCATCTGTATGACGTTAAATTCCTGCCTTATATTATAGGAGCTGGTGGACTACCTACGTAGCCGCTCCCACAGTGCAGTATATGCCCCCTCCATGTCCCCTCCTGTCGCTGAGCAGATCATACGTGCCATGAAGTGCATCATGGGACATGATGGGAGCACAGAGGGTGAGTATCTTACACCTGGTCTCTTTCCTGCTTTGATCCAGTCTCATCTTCATTACCTATGCACTCTGCTCATTCACTGTCATATGGATTTATACACCTTCATCTAATTTTATGAAAACAATAACATAAATATAGAGGTCCAGTCCTTGTAGGGAAAGGCAAACAGCTGCTTGGTTAGAAAATGTGCTAGCAATTACAGGAGTCTGCAGTGGTAGAAAGAGAGAGGACGTGCAATCCCCGTGCACACGTGACCTTGCCGTGGAGGAAATCAGTTTCATGTGTGTGTTGTGATGAAACCTGTACCTCTGAAAGATTTCTGCCTTAATGACATCAGACACCAGGGCAGTGAAGGAAGCAGCCATCGCTGAGACCAGTTGCAACATCGCTTGAGAGCAATTCTGCTTTTACTGCTGTAGGAGAACCAGGATTAGTTGTAGTTGTAGTAGTGATCGTAGTGGTAGTAGAGGTTGTAGTGTTAGTAGTGATATTAATGGTTTTAGTAGAAGTCGTAATAGTTGCTATACTATTTTATCTGACAGCAGGAAATTACTTTATTATTAAAAAAGCACAAGCGATACAATAAAAGTGAACAAGGACATGGAGTATGGCAGGGTCAGCTTTCACATAAACAAACAGATCAACAGTAACATATAAAAACATACAGTAAATAACAGTTAGGAAATTTATATTATGGTAGAGTCGTAATGAGAGCAATGAGTCTTTACGGTGACAACTGTGATGAGTTTTAGTTTATGTCTGTATCTACAGAGCTTACAGTGTGTGCCACATGGAAAAGACTATTCACATGCATATGGAAGAAAAAGAGGCAAAGATGTGAACTGTGTGGCCTCATACGGATGTACAGAACACTTAGAGTGCTGAGTGCATATCTCAGAGTGCTCTAATGGGTTTGTCAAGGACTAGTCTCTAGTGGTTGGGGTATAGCTCTCTGTAGAGATGAGTAACTCTGTTTTCTGGCTCTGAACAAGACATGCCTTGCATCTGACGTAGCCCAGGCAAATAGCTGTTGCAGGGAAATCGGTCTTGACCTGTCTTATGGAGGGGAGGGAACACAGCAAACAGTGCACTCTTTCAAAACATCAGCTCCAGTGTCCATCAGAGGGCTACCAGGAAAAGCACGCTGTTGCAGACATGACTGATTTGTTTGTAGTTTTCTTTTCCCCCTTCTATCTCTCCTCCCCATTTGCAAAATTAGTTTGAGGCAACAAAACAACATAACATCCGCACAGTCTAGTAAAACTCTCACCTACTCACATGACTCCTGCATCTGGCAGCAGGTTTTTGACCTCCATGCCCTGTATCTTAACAGAGAAGAACAATTTACAAAATGGGGCTTGTGCTTTTTTGGCAGATGCTTGGGTGTTTGTTTTTTTCTCTCTGCTGAGATAAGGGGATTTAAAATGCTCTCTTACACCCCTTTGAAAGAACTGCCAATCTGTTCCCAGGTAATCAAAGGGAAACGGAGCTGTATTCCAAGCCCAGGCCATGCCAAACTCTGCTGCAGCCATGGAGCGACCTGGCTCCCCAGTGATCCACATCGTTAGGCAGCCTAGGGGGCTAGCAGAGCAGGCCTCTCTGCTGCCTTTGATTTGTTTCCTAATATATTTTTCTGAAATAGACATGATACTTAAGCATTATTTGTATTCAGTTTCAGTCATGGCTACGGTCCAGTGGCAGTCCAGAGTCACTCATTTTGTGCGAAATCTATCGTATCCTATTTGCGATCCCTCATCTTGGCAGCGAGTAAATGCATACACCATGCCGTCAGGCAGACAAAACTGAACCATCTGCTGCTGCAGCTGAATTGTAATCATGAGCAAGTCCATAGTGGAGGCAGAAATGGCCCAGATGGAGGTGCAGGACTCAAGATGAGTTTAGGCTCCAAGAGAAGTCACAAAACTAGCTGCTACTGACAGGTGATGTCCTTTCCTGCCATGAAAATCATTATCATCCCCTCCTTAGACTGAGAACAATTGCTATATGCAAGAGGAGCAGTGAATCAGTGCCTGGCGACATGTAAATTTGCTTCTCTCCTTGTTGTTATTGTAGGCATTAGACGGATCCAGCAACTGGCAGAGAACACCAGGTACTTCAGAGCCAGACTGAAGGAGATGGGCTTCATCATCTACGGCAACGACAGCTCGCCTGTGGTCCCAATCCTCCTCTACATGCCAGGCAAAGTGGTGTAAGTGTGCTTTAACTCCCAGCACACGGGCACAGTGCTGCATGTGTTTACCTTTTTCTGTAAGCTTATCATTGTGTGAATTGCACTCAGGGCTGATTCACCGCCAGTTGGGGGCTACAGTCTACGTAGACTAATTTGAAATAATTTGTATCACTTTCAAAATGACTGCATCTCTTATTTTCACTGGCAGTTCCAGACCATGTCAGCATGTATCTTCACTTAGTGACTTTGGATGGGCGCTGTGTTAGATGATCCAGACGTTCCGTGAGCCAGTGGTGTAGAAAATGTCATGCAAAGCCCATCCTTGTCTCAAGCCCGTCCAAAGAAAATCATCCCTCCAGCATGTTAACAAAAGACTTGGCATCTGTGAGGCGATTTTAGCAAAGCTTACACTCTGCCTGCTCCTGCTGCTGGTTTAGCCAAACATCCCCTCACTCTCTGGCCACTTCACTCCCTCCTCTTTCTCTCTCTGCCCTTTCTTCCTTCCTTCTTTGTCTTTTCTTCTTCTCTGTCTTCTTCTCCATCAGCTGCTATGTTCACACAGTTTCATGAGGAGGTTCAAACAGTTTATTAAGAGGTCTTAAGAGGCAGCATCAGGTATTGACTAGGTATTACCCAGGGCTGATTAAGTATACAATGTTATGGACTAACCTCAATTGCCTAGGTCCACTTGGCCCTTTTTCAAGCCTGCTCACCAGTGAAATGTGTGTCTGCTTTGAATTGTTTGCATAATCTCTAATTAGTAACAGCAACTGTTTTGTCATGGTCATATGAGATCTTACTGGTGTTTTTATTAAATGGGAATTACATTTTGTTATTTTACAAAAACATGTGTTTTATCTAAAAATCACAAAGTGGGTTTCGGTTTTATTTGGTTTTCAAGGTCCAGGACAGCATTGAAGTGTATTTCTTCACACTGTTAAGAGACAATTTTTATGCAGAGTAATGTTCTATGTCTATCTCTGTCTATCTCCCTAGTTCACCTGGAATGCTATTCAGATATAATGGAATTATTAAAAGATCTCTGTGCTCTGAAAAAATAAGCCTTTTTTTCAAGCTACCAGATGCTTGTTATTGATTTTTGGGAAATGATTGTAATGGGAATTTTCTCTGAGAAATCTCAAATATTATTTTGAAAAAAAACAAAAAACAGCAATGGCCGCGCTCTCCCCAACAGGCAAAAGCTCAAGATATCTCAATCAATACTTTATTCAGTCTTGAAAAAAGAAATGTTTATTTTTGTCAAATAACAAGCTGAAAATCAATTCAGGCGGGCTTCACCTTTATTGTCTTGAGTGCTATCTAAACTACACTGTGTCACAGCTGATAGGTTTGTCTGTTTCTGTCGCTCATTAGCGCTTTCTCTCGAGCCATGCTGGAGAGGAGAATTGGTGTTGTGGTGGTTGGCTTCCCAGCAACACCGATTACAGAGGCCCGGGCACGCTTCTGTGTGTCTGCAGCACACACCAGAGCCATGCTAGACCAGGTACACACACACACACACACACACACACACACACACACACACACACCTTGTCTCTTGCTTCCACACTGTTAAAGTGATACCCATGGAGCAGTATTTGCTGCTCCATGTGAGGGTAATACATCCACCAGGTCTGGTCCATTAACTGAGCCTAACTGGGAATGAATTGCTCCAAATGAATGAAGTAGATACAGATCAGAACACAACAGGATTTTGAGTGCCGACACAAAATTGAAGGATGAGCTTGCAGGATGCATAACAACACAGGTTTGTTTTAATTTTGCTTTCAGCACTTCTTCCAACAGTTGGTAAGCCAGGAGGTTGAATAGCGCGTCGAAAGTGAAACCAAAACAAACGAAACTCCAAGCTCCAGCTTTGTGTTGCCGCTCAAAATTGTGTTGTTGGTTTTTTTTTGTGTGTGTGTGTATCTACTTCATTCATTTTGGAGCTGTACACTTCCAGTGAAGCTCTTGTTCTTGTGAAAGGGAAGGAGTTTGTGGATAAGACTTGATGGATGTGTTTCACTGGCATGGAGTTCAGAATCTGAGCTGTCACTTTAATGCCCCAGAAAATTTTTATTGCCTTTGATACAGTAGATATTAAGTTGCACAATAATTCTCACTTGCCTAAAGCCTTATTTTCACTTCCAAGTACGTAAAAAACTTAAAATCATATGCTATGTCCATCTCAAGTGCTTTGGGCATTATTTTGTCACCTATATCACTGCCATCCTTTGTCCTCAGGTGTTGCACCATCTGGATGAGGTTGGAAATGCACTCTGTCTGAAGTTCTCACGGCGGAAATATTCTCCTCGGCCTGAACTCTTCGACGAGACAGACTTTGAGCTGGACACAGCTGATATGACCCAAGACACCTACACTACACAGTGTTAACACTGTGGGCCTCCACACTCCCATGCCCCAGCCGTCCCATAAACTGACATCGTAGAGCAACATCTCCTGTCTCACAGCACAATAAGGGCCAAATGTTGGACAGCTGCTTTGTACCTTACACATTGTGATTTAAGAGAATGCTTATTTATACCAGTTGACATGGGGAACTGTTTTATTGTTATTTTTTATTATTATTTTTAATAATTATTTTTACTCATTGCACAGCCCTAAAACCTTAGTGGATTAGTCTCCACATTGGGCAATGTGCAAAATGTACTCAGGCACTCAACTTTTATATGAAAAAAAAAAACATATTGTTATTTTGAATTCGATGAGGTCCTTTGCAGTATCTTTTGAAAAGAGTTTTTGTTTTTTTTGTTTTATTCCTCTGATATGAAAAGAAAGTTTTTAAATATTCTGTAACATATAGAATTAAAAATGGTTTTATACAGGAATATTTTGGTCTATGTAAATTGGTATCAGCCACCTTGTACTCTTTGTTTATAATGTTAATGTAAAATATTAGGGAACAAAATAGTTTCTCACACGGCATTTCATGCAAGGCATTCCACCTCCACAACTTGAAGTAATAGTTACGGTAAGTGAAAAGAGAATGAAGAGAACTATTTCCCATTAGTTTACTTTTGCACAGCTAACAAACGTTACCAGGAGTCTAATGTCATTTTTAATTAAACAAAAATGACAGCATGAAAACTCTCTGTATGTTGGTGGATTATTAGTGAATTTATAGTGTACAAAATTGAGAACTTTACCTTTAAATTATGTACATGTCATGTTAGATCATGATGATTTAAAGTACTGACGGCTGAATTGTGCAGTTACTAAAACTGTTTGAACTGAAACCAATGAAGATGCCACTACTGGGCTCCACACTGAACTGTTTTTGTAAAATGTCGACACCATTTTGATCTCCAAAGAAAATGATAACCTCCCATAAATAATAGATCATTCAGCATTTACTTCTTTGACATGCAATTAAATCTCAACGACCCCCGCGCAGAATAAAAAAGGTGTTATGGCTTGTTTTGTGGCAAGACTCCTCATATTCACTAAGTCTTAACAGCTTAATTGTTGCTCCTCTAAAGACCTGCTGTTCTCTTTGACACACAAACTGCCTAACATTTGTGAAGACAGGCATGTAGAGTATGTCTCACCTGAGCCAACAGCAACCTAACCCAGCAATTAGGCCTGAACTCTGAATTCTCTCAGTATTGGGTAATCATTTGATTAACACAGGAAGGAATTTAGATGGATGATGAATGTGTTTCACAATGTGTCAGATTGGGTCTAGTCGGCACTTGTTCGCCCTAGGGACAGTAACATGTTTGTGTTTTTGCTTCACATAAACATCATAGTGATAGCATTTTACAGGAGGGGATACTAAAATATCAGCGTTGGGAAAAACTTGGTTGATGAGGCATAAAACTTCTATTCTCTGCTGTAAGTCAAATCCCCTGCATTAGTATTCTCAAAGTTATTCCTGTGATCTGATAACAACTTGTTCTTTAAGTGAATAGGCTGTTCACGTGTCTCCTTTAACCAAAAATGAGTTTCATTTTTCTGCAAATCTGTCAGCCCAATGTTCTCCTCCACACAGATTTATAAAAGGTGGCTTGTGAAGGCCTCAAGATATGACTCTGATTATGTGAACAATGCAATCCTTGGAGTAGCTCTTTACGGTGTAAAATTCAATAAAGAGGATCTCCTCCTGTGCTTACCTAAGAAAACTGCCAAAACTAACCTATTAAGTCATAACTGTGGGCCATTCACTCTCTAACTCCTAGTGCACAAAAGAGCAAATTCTGTGCTTTGAAACGGTAAGCTGCCTCAGACTAACCAATTTGATTTTTGCACATAATGCACAAAGGTGAAAACACTGGTTGCAGGAATCTTGTGTTTTGGGTTTGAGACAGAAAGTGAATTATGGGAATCAAATCAAGCTTTTGAGAGATTTTAGAGACTTCAACACAATTCAATGCAAGGAAACTTGAGCAGGGTGGATGCTTTGAGGTCAAAGGGGCTGGCACCTGACTTTCACCACCCTGCCTCATCCACTATTAGACATTTGAATAAAATAACTCCATTAAAAAAACCCGAGGGCCTGTAAAAACATACAATATCACCTAAAAGTAATAAGGTATAAATGAGCAAACAAAAATGGGTTAATGTCTGAGAGGTTTAGCCCTATGACCCAAAACAAAGCTGATATCTACAGTGTACATTTTTCCAACACTAAAAAACTTAAATGAAAAATTTCAAACACTTCTGCTGGTTTGAGTGAAACTGTGGAAGACACACAGAGTCTTTGCTGTGTTGCAGCTTAATTAAGCAACTTAGATGAACTTCGGCAAAAGCTCATTGAAAGACACCATCGGGGAAATTAAGTTGTTTAATAGGAGGGGAGATGTGGCTTTGTGAATCAGGAGATATTAGAATACAACTTAATAGAACTGAATGCCATAAAAAGGGTATTAATAGAGTACCACAGGAGAGATAAAGACTGTGTGTGTGTGAGAGGGAGAGAGAAAGAAACGGCATAAAAGACAATTTGTTAAGTGGGGGCATAATTAAATAAAGCGTTGAATAGCCATGCATTGTGCACTTTGTACAGTACAGTGTGCAGAGCTGCTCATTTGGTTGGCATGGTGTTGGGAAACAAAAGCACATAATAGTTGTCAGGGGAAACAATACTAAGTCCAGATACTCCTGGACAGTCAAACACAGCTTCATCAACAATAGCTTTGCACTTTGTAAGGCAGGATTTTGAATTTTTTACTGTCCTAAAATCCCTGGTGGAGTGGTGCAGATGCAGTCACTATTAAAATCAGTTTGGACATTGCCCTTTGTTGTGGCATCACTGAAAACTCCTCCAGAGAAAGAAGTCTCAGGCTGGGTAATGAGGCAAAGTGACGCCATATGCTAATTCAGGTTGAGTGTCAGGCAAGGTGGAGAGCACATGTCCTGCCAAACCTCCCTCGACTCGCTTCTGAAGGCCCTCACTTGCAGCAGAAATGGCAAATGGTCTGCACTGGCATTCGAAACATCTGTCCAGCCAGACTATTGGTGGCAAGGCCCCAGAGACCTGCCTGCACCAGTCTCTTTTGAACTGCAGATCCAAATGCACTGCACTTATTGGAATGGCATGTGGCTGCTATTCTGAAGGGGGATCCTCTGCTAGTCCTTTGATGTCCACCACTGTGTCCAAGGCAGGCACTGCCTTCTCACTGCTCTCTGTTTTCTATTTGGAAAGAGATTTTTCTTTTCTATCCTGGAAAGAGATTTTTGAAGTTAAGCAGACAAAAGACAGATTTACATGTTTCAGACAGCTGAGCACGCCCAGAAACGAGATTAAAACCAAAGATTGCTGCAGGAATGTATAGGCTACTAGGACCCACTTGTTTGTAGAGAGGATAACTAAGTGGGCCTAGCTAGTGCATTTGATGGAGACAGAGGACTTAGTGCAAATGGTTAAATGGCTAATCCAGACATGTGATCAGCCTCATCAGCTTTTTGCTAGGTAATAAGGGCAAATGCAGCTTCAAACATGAAAAATATGTGACTCAAGGGAATGAAATTCACAGTTTAACCACACACTAATAATCAGAGAAATCTTTCACCACTTATAAGTGCAAAATGATTGAGGACTAACAATATGGGAATTTGTCAAGATGTCAGATTTGTCCATCCTACTCATCACTATCTTTTGAGTTTGACTCCATAGTCAATAGAGATGGATAACATATTGGCATAGGAAAGGCAGTGTGGTTGTATCTGTGGGTTATACTGAGAGGATCATCATCATGAAAAAAGTGAACAACAAATTGTCAAAAAAAAAGAAATATATAATGAAATAATGAAATATATTAAATACACTCCTGATCAAAATCTTAAGACCAGTTGAGAAATTGCAAGAATTTACATTTTGCACTGTTGGATCTTAAGAAGGTTCTAAGTAGAGCTTCAAAATGCAAAAAGAAGAAATGGGAGTGAGACAAAAAAAAAATTGAGTAAGCAATTTATTGCAAACAACCATTAAACTGAAATAGGCTGTTCATCAGCTGATCAAAAGTTTAAGACCACAGCCTTTAAAAGCCCAAATCTTCACAAAAATGTGGATTCAGTGTCATTTTCTGTCAGGTATCCACACTGTCATTACCTGATGGCAAAGGCAAAAAAGCTTTCTGTCTTTGAACGCGGTCGGATTGTTGTGCTGCATAAGCAAGGCCTCTCACAGCGTGCCATTGCTGCTGAGGTTGGACGCAGTAAGACAGTCATTTTAAACTTCTTAAAAGATCCTGAGGGTTATGGGACAAAAAAGTCAAGTGGTAGA
>OMLB01044471.1:0-13495 GCA_900302555.1 Myripristis jacobus | reverse complement strand
CTCTCTGGCTGGCAGTGTGATTTGCAGCTCCCAGGTGAAGGGCAGAGGCAGAGCCGGCTGACAGTGACCTGTGTCATTGCTTCTCGGCCTCCTCTGCGTCCCTGGACACGGTCTGGGCGGTGCGCTGCTCTCACCTATAAATTGCAGATAGATTGCGGTGCCATGTGCTCCGGCCGGGGCTTTACTATCCTAACATTATGTTTGTACTGGGGCCTGGAGTCAGCAGAAGCTCCTCCTCTGCTGAGGAGGATGTCTGATGCTTTAGATGTGGCAGAACAACAACTCTTTCATGCAGCTTCAGTAAACATTGCAGGGATTGGGATTAACTAAATTCACACATAAGGATATGACTGAAATTCATTGTGTGTGCTGCATTTTCGTTGCTGATAGAAAACCGTTCAGTCGAGGGTCCTTGGTTACACAAATTTTTTTGTCTTGGAATGCATCAGTCATGGGTGTGTGCGGAGTATCACTCTTGGAAAGAGCAGAGTAAATATTTAATATCCACTGGACATTTGGTTTACAGCCAGGGAGTCAGTAAAAGGAAATATACAACAAAAGCACACTGTAAGGCTGCACTCCTTCAAAAATCTTTATTTTTCTCCGCTGCATTCAACGTCGATGGTGCATCGCTCTTTCCTTTGGCTATGTCTGAACAGCTGCAGAAGGCAGTATCACACTTTATGCTTACTACTAATAATTAATCATCCATGTTCTTATAAGACCTGACGTTTCTGTGATTGGTCCACACACTCCCGCTCACATATCCTCACACACATGTCTGAACACATTTCCTGGGAAATAAAAACAAATATGCCCAGCTTGGTGCTTCTCATGCATACGTCCATAAGTCTGTCTACAGTTTGTGCCGCATAATAAGGACATATCATCTCTCACATTCCCTCTGTGTCTTGTGATTGGCTGGCTCGCGCTCGGCCATTTCCTTTAGCAGCATAGCTTCACAGTCTCTCTGGATGTGAGAGTGGAGATGAATTATTCTGTTAGGTTTGATTCATTAAATTTGCATTAGTCATCAGCCGCCTGCCATGCAGTAATGGTAACATGGTTTTGATCTAATCAACAATACGTGTGCCTAACAGCAGCATGTGAGGAAACTCAGTTAAATATTACATGAGAGTGAATGACTGATGCTTCTGCTGGAGTTAGGCAACGCGTGTTCACGCTTCACGGTGCACAAACAGCTTTCTTAAACAATATGGGTTGACCCGTGCAAACCCCATCAGCCTATCTCTTCTCTCTGCTGGCAACACATTTGGCCTCCCGATTCTGTTTTTTTTTTTTTTTTTTTGACAATATATTGGCACAATCAATTTTCCACTGATAAATTTTATGCAGCGAATACCTTACCCCGTGAGACGGGAAATTGAGTGCTGATAGCTTGAAACAATAATCTGCTTCTGAATGCATCTGTTTGCATTTTCACCTGGCAGAATAAAGCTGCATCCCGCTGTTGCTCTGAAAGACTGATGAAAACTTCATATTTGAATCCCCGTGTCAGCATCAGACTGGAGCACAGCCAGACGCCTGAGGAAGCTCAGTTTCCATTTCAGTGTTTTCAGACTTATCGTACCCACAGTGCACTCTGTCTCCTGTCTCTCATCCTGCCGGAGCTCTCAGATCTGAGGTAATTCATACAGCAGAACAATCAAAGCGCTACTTAACCTGTTTCAGTTTTAACCAATGTCTTGTTTTTTGTGACAACCTTTATTTTTTCTTGGTGCATTATTCAAACAAAAATGACAGTCAGTATGTAGAGATGAAACAAGCATACAAACAAACCCATTTTCCCCCACCCTGCCTTTCCCCGTCCCATCGCCTCACCACCTTCACCTCTCAACCTTCAGAATTACCTGTGTGTTTATAAATCTAAAACTAGGGATGAAACATATTGCTTTATTCATTCCAATAGATACTTAGAGTATGTACGCTCTCATATACACCTTAATCAATTTGCATTACATAGCACAGAAATGGCTTTAATCTTGTGCTGTTATGTTTTCCAGATGATCGTGGTCACTGCTTTTAAATTGTAGGCTTCTTGTTTCAGAATAAAATGCTGGGTGTGACACTGCATAAAATATCCACTCACAATAGGCCTTGTGTTCATTGGTCTGTTAAAATAAACACACTAAAGGCTTTCGTTGAGTCTAAAGACATTTCTCAACCATGAGCCATCAAGGCTGGAAAGTTTTAGATCTGCTCACGGACCAGCTTGAAAATGGCACGTCTGGGCTTTGGTGCATGGCAGCTTGAAATTTTAGCTGGACAACAATCCTGAGTTTCCCCTGAGTCAGACTCATCCCAAAGCTCTGCTGAATCCCTCATCTTCCACCAGATGTAAGTACAAACAGGATGTTAACCCTCAGATACACCTGAGCAACAGCAGGACAAAACAAACAAGATCGAGATCGACAGGAAAGGGTGATCTCAGCTCTGAGAATGCAATCCAACCCAACAGAACCACAAAAGAACGTGGGTCGAGAGAACATGTCACTGTATGTGACAGGAGCTCACCGCCTCTACTGAGATATTCTGCGGCAGCTTGTCTTCATAAGACGCAGCAGCAAATTATTTCTGAGATGTAAAATTGATTCATGTTCAAAGTGAATATTCCACTGATTTAAAGAAAAGGTCAACTTATATAACACAACTACAGACTGTTGCGATGATGCATCCAAGTTGATGATGCTGTTACTGATGCTCTGGTTTTGGTGCTGGTGTCATCTCACTCAATTACTCACTCTTTACTTACTCTTTACTCCCTTTACTTCTGGGAGTTTTTAGATAGCAGTTTCTCCATGCAAGGCTTTTTACCACAAGTTCTGGTCTTCCTTTAAATGCTGTTTTGGAGCAAGGCAAACAAACTACAAGTGTGAAAGAGCCCTTTGTCTCATATTCATGGGCTTTTCTTAACAATTGAAAAAAGTCTGCGATTCGAGTGGAGAAACGTGTGGGTTCCAGCAGAGGTTCCCTTGTTTCAGATGTTTTCACCAGTGTGCAACAGGACAGAATCTGGCAGATCGCTCCATTAGCAGGCTGTTGAGAAAATGACACTTGATCAAAGAAAATTCTTGAAGCAAGTTGCTTTGCACTGGGAACAAATGACATTGTCGCATCCCACTGGCAAATTCTTCCACTCATTTTAATAAAAATGAGACTGTAAAACACAATGCTGCTGCAGATTAAATGTCAGGTTATTTTTATGCACAAAAACGAGTCTAACCATTTTCAGACTTATTTTGGAAATTAGCTCTAAAACCAGCAGTCAGTTTCCATCGAGTTTTCATTACATTCCCACACAGCCTGTCGCTCTCTCTCTGTTACAGTCTCATTATCTTTTTTTGTTTTCTCCGTCTCTGTGTGTCCCTCTTACCCTCATAGCAGAATAAATCGTATCCTTATATCCTGATATTTGAACAGTGTGTTAATAAGTAGCAACCCTTCAAATCTGGTACTATATATAACTTGCTTTAATGCTTTAATCTATCACTAATGAGACCACACGTTGGCTGCTGCACATACATCTTCAAAGGACTAGATGTGTATGTGTGTGCGTGTGTGTTATGTTTTTTATGTGTTGCACACTTTGACTATTTTCCAATTTAAAGCTTGTTTTTTTATTTTTTTTAACTTCAAACATGTAAAATCTCAGGTGTCCTAATGCTTTTCATGTCGTGTGTGTGAAAATGAAGACTTCAGCTGCTAATTATCCTCCGACATATGTTGTTTATATTGATTATATTTTAATGGCACAGACATATGCCTTTATAAATCTGTTGGGATTTTTGTTTTGTTTCAGGAACGGGCATAAAGTCAACAAGACAGCGCTGGATTTGGGGACATTTGTCAGACCGGATCAACCTCAAAAGTCGAGCTCTATTTCAGATGTAACCTCCATTTTAGCTCCTGTTTTTCCGCGTGGCTGATCAGGAAACAGGATGCACAGTCAAGCCACAATAAACCATCATAGCAGGACTCATAACCTCAAGGTCAGAGCAACACGTCTGTCTGCTTATCCTGAGACAGCAAAGGATGAGAAAATCAATCTGCACGGAAACGCCAGATAAATTCAAGGTACAACAACATTGAGAAATTATAGAGTCCATCCTGTCGTAGTGAAAATCAAAACACAACATCGAGAACCAACTCTGACATAAATTTAGCCACTGGACACTCCTTACACCTGCTAGCATTATAATCATACTGATGATCATTATAGTACAAAAAAGTGTGTGAGTGTGTAAAATGGTTAGGGTATTTTTTGCTGCATCTGTTATGTATGAGATGGCATGTCATTCTGTAATGTCTCAGCATGCTTAGTCTGGAAGGAAAAAAAAACCATTTTGTTCTGGAGTGATTTTGGGAGCAGGCTTATAATGTGGATTCAAAACAGTCCCTAAATTCAGCACCAAATTGGGGACTTTACAGCATCAGTAAAGTTCAGATGTAATGAAGAAAGTTTACAAGAAGAGCCTGGAGGTGCTCAACTCAAAATGCAAAAAAGGAAGGAAGAAGGCAGTGGGGTGCTAAGGCTTGTCCGACAAATTAGAAACCAAAACGAATTAAAATACTATACTTTAATCGGCTGTCTTGGTGAAGGCTGCATGGTCTAAACATGCTAATCATGCCTCCAGAATAAAGACATACATAACTATTAATGTAATGTAATGGACAGAAAGGTATGCTTATCTTGGTAGTATGTGTTAGGATGAGTTATGATTACACAAACGGGGTTCTTTCCCCTATTTCCTATTTCTCGTTGTTTGTGGTGTGGACTCGTGTTTCATGCACAGTGACTTTTGGATCCTGCACCTAACCACTGCATTTTTGGAGACCTGCTTCCCTGTTTTGTTGCCAACCACCTCATACACACCAAAAAAAAACGAGCTTCCATTCATACTGCGCTCGTGCTGGTCAGTGTTGAAGACCCTGCTGGGATCCTGCGCTGTCTGCTCTGGCTGTTCTCCAGTCAGGTGAGCCCAGTCGACCCAGCCAGCAAAATTACCCAGCCTATATTCAACGCCTTTTGAGTAGACACACACTTATGTTAGCGGCCCTAGATAACGTTATATTAATTCAACTGGCTCACCTCTTGTAATATACACCCAATGACCACTTTATTAGGTCCACCTGTACAGTCTAATATAATCCAATACAACTGCTCTGCCATGAAGTTTACTTTTCTGATGCCTATGATGCTCAGGTTTTCTTTTTGTCATATTAATAGAGGAGTTCAATCAATTCTATGTTTGGCACTGAGCTCATAGTTACTGCTGCTGTTGCCCTGGACTACATTTTATTGACAACTGTTTCCACTATTCTATCCTCCTCACTGTATGTAAATAGAGAGGACCAAAAACTAACACCTCTCAATATAATGTAGTCCAGCACAAGACCTCTGCAAACTACAACCTCAGTAGTAAACACAGAATCAAATTTGCACATTCTCCACAATGTCAACAGTACATTATAAACATTATAACATTATAACTTGAACATTACTTTCTTAAAAGGTTGAATTTATGGCAGAGCGGTTGCATAGACCTGTGTTAGATTGTACAAGGTGGCCCTGATAAAGTGGTTGCTGTGTGTATGTCACTCCTGGTGTTTGTAATAAGGGTGGAAGGAAAACATCGTCCCTGTGGAGAGCAGACAGCAACTCCAATTTGCCTCCACTAACTGATGTGCTTTGGGCAGATGACCTTGTGTTATCTAATTCAAGGTAATCATTGACTTCAGCAGATGAGGAGACATCCGCACATGTTATCAGGTGGACTGAAAGCACAAACACCCCACCGAGCACACAACAGGCTTCTCTAGCAATACACTGTTGTTGAATGATGTAATATGATGCGCCACTTTGAAACATGCATGGGGTTTTGACACACCAGAGCCTACCAAAATGGCTAAAATAAAAAGTATACGAACACAGCAATAAAAACAAAACACCATGAGCGCCGGGTGACTTTTGCCTTTGGATGGCTGCTGTAGTCGATGCTCCCTGCTGACTCCCTCTGAGCAGGACCCCAGTTCAAATCAATCAGTTATGTAAGCACAACATGAACAATGTCATCTGATGGGGGCTTGTCCAAGGAACGTTATGATACCCAAACATATATTCTATATAGTGTTATTCTTAAGTACTATTTTTATTATAAGCCAAGACTTGAGAGATCCTAAAATTGTGATAAACCAGAGTTTTAGTGGCTGCATTTACAGTAGCCTACTCCACTTCAGCAGGGCACGGTGGGCTTTACTTCTCCTTGTAGGGTAACAATATTGTCGTGACCCGATGCACGAGCTAATGCATGAGAAAATGCATGTGTAATGTCATCTCTAGCTGCAGCTCCATATTAAATTGAGGTGCTTTGCTAGCCCTCACCACCTCTGATACTTGTTTGATTGGTAAAACCACAGAACTTGAGTTAGAGTAGAGCAGCCTCCACTGTTCAGATCAACACAGCAGGATGATCAGACCATTTTGATGTGCGTTGTCGTCATTTAAAAGTGTTGCTGTTGCCCAACTCGCAATTTGGAAACGAGCTCCAAGTTGTTAAAACTGAGTTGAACGGCGTCAAACTTGTAAATTACAGATTGGAAATTCGGGTGTCATTTTGTAGAGCTCTGATTCATCAGACTTTACAGATCAAAACCATAATCCACATCATGTACATTAGATTCTCCCCCTGTGATACAGTACATCTGATATGGCAGATTCCTGGATGGTCTGTGTCCAATTATCTATGACCAACGGCAAGTTCAATTAGCAGCCCCTTGCACATAGAGCTCATAACACACTTTTGATCACCCACCGCTAGTCATTACCAAGAAACACACTTTCTGTCCCGTCCAGCCTGCAGACATCAGTCTTGTCCAATCAGTGGTGAGTATTTCCATTATGTAATCTGTAATGTCTTACATTGTAATCAGCAATGTCACTTACTGCTTTACACCAGTTCATTGATATAAAGTTTCTGTTCTGAGAAACCCTTGTATTTTCCTTGGATTGGATTTTGACTGTAATTTGAATTGTGTTGTTTGCATAATTCATATCCATGACTAATCCTTATTTAAAGTTCTGCAGAAAACACTTGTCTCCAACCTTGAAATATGAATGTCATGTTTTTGAGTAATCCAACAATGAATCACTCATATTGTTGTTTTTCTGTGTGTGTGTGTGTGTGTGTGTGTGTGTGTGTGTGTCCGCACACCAAGATATCTTTGCAGCAGTATGGATGGAGCTGCGAAATAGAAAACTGACTGCTCGGTGGGGGCACGAGGCAAAAATAAACACATTACCTTCTCCTACCTGACCTGCCAGGGGAGCTCTTATAAAAATGAAAATGTTAACAGGGCTGTATCTCCCACACGGTGTGCACTGCAGTTATGTAACTTGCTAGACACGGCGCTCTCCTTCGACTGTGAATTTGTCTCCTTGACCATCAAACTTCTCGACCATGAATGTTCTTCAACCGTGCATCATCACAAAAACAGGTTTTTGTCACCGTCTGAGTCATCTGCGCCAGCTTTGGTAAACAGCATTATTATACGCTCCTTAACAACACTTAAATCATGGAAAAGGAAGCTGAGTGCAGTGGTTTAGTGCCCAGTGAACCACTCTGAGCACAATGCTTGGCTGCGGCAGGCTGGGTCCACTTGTGTGCAACAACACGATGCATTTATCTCACCAACATCTCAGCCCATCATCGCTGGCCAGTCTGGTTTGATAGTGTAACCTCATGGGAAACAATTTCTTGTCAGAAATATCCTGCGCTATCCAAGCCCTTCACTGAGGACAAGGACGAAAGAGCCGTTCGATCAATAGAGCGAGCAAAGATGGAGAGAGAGAGGCGAGGGAGAACAAGCCCGTGAATAGAGAGAGACGAGGGAAAAACAATGAGTCAGGAGGAGATAAACAAAGAGAGCACAATGTCACGGAAACGAAGAGAGTTTGTTGGTGTGGGGCCGCAGAGAGACGAGCTGGTGACTGATGAGGGATTGCTACGTGAACTCACAGGGAATTTCCTTCCGTTTCATGCTCTCCAAATTACCCCGCTGTCTCCTGCCAACTCTTCTGGCACCTCATTATGAAACCCAGTTGGGACGGTGCGAGTCTATTCCTAACCCACCGACTCTGCTCACTGACATGGCACATCACGCAACCGTATCCTCAGCGGACACCTACATGCGAGTACCGTCCTTACAGAAAGAATAAATGACTGTATGTTTGACCTTTAGCCGAATGCCTTTTGAACATGGAGACACACAGCCTGACATATTAAAGGACCAGACCAGCGATTTCGCACATCTACAAAATGTACTTGTATTTCTGCAAATCTTTTCCCAAAACAAGAGAACTCCAGTATCTTTTTTCATACGTTATCCATCCATTGGTTTCCATTCATTCCACAAAAAGAAAATTATTTTTCAGAGACTTGAAACTTTCTTTTACACCAGGTTTCCATCGCCATAATAAAGTCTTCCACATTCATTTTCCTAAAAGCAGCAGCCTGGAGAAATGGTCACTTTACACACAGAATTATCAGTTCTGTGGTTTATGAATGGCGACCACTTTGTTAGCCACAGAAGCAGAACATTATAAGGTGGGTCTGAAACTGAAAATGAAAAATTGTGATTATATATTGTGAAATCTTTAGTATCCCTGCATGATTTGCAAAATATAAAATGTGGGTAAACTGTAGCAAATGGGCCAAACATTCAGTATCACTGGTATGGTCCCTTAACAGAGGCTGAATTGAAGTACAAGATGTGGACTAACTGGTTATGATTCCTTCAATAATCCTATTAAAGGACAGATTTTTTTTTTTTAACCATCATTTATAATTGTACACAGCACAATCTCTCTTTAGTGACATGTAACTCTCTGGTCTGCAGCAGCTTCTTTCCAGCCTGCAGAACAGTCATACTCAGTTTGGGCCTCAAAGACCGTCACAAATGTCTTTTTGAACGCCTTTTTGCAAATGGGGAACTCGGTCAAATTCATTTTGAAATTGTGCAGCCAAAAAAAAAAAAAAAACCTTGCAAATGGTGCTTTCTAGTAAGTTTTAGTTGGAATAATATATTGCCTTGTTCACATCCATACCGTTCTGATGGTAACTCGGCTAATCTGCTCAATTGAACTCCCTCTCTCAGTTTTTGAGCTGTAACACCGTCACGTTCACAGTGTCGACTTGAGATAAATTAATGCTCACAAGAAGAAGAAACTCTCAGTTCTCCTCCCCTGAGAATACCAAAGAAAAGGGCATGTGTTGAAGCCGCAGCAGAGTGTTCAATTTCCCTGTCGTTAAAATGAGAGATGAGCTTGTGCCGTGTACGATTATAAACGATAGGAATCAACATTTTAATACTAAGGCCTGGCTTCCCACATAATCCCTCAATTCAGATTAAAATAGTATGAAATGTTTCATTATCAGCTCAGTGAGGAACCCAGAGCTACCCTTCCTCGGGAAGGCCACTGCTATCTCGTATCTTGTTAAAGCTGGAACATCCTCTCTCCCATGTTTCCTCCTCTCTCTCTCTCTCTCTCTCTCCCCTCCCCCCGCTCTCTATTTCTCTCATTCTCTCTCCCACTTTCCCACTCATTTTCTCTGACTTTCCCTCTCTGTCTGCTGTGCGTGGTGGGAGGTGTGATAATGGCCCCTCAGCCAGAAGGGGAGTAGCACTGTAACACTCAAATCCCGCTTCCTAATGTGTGAGGGCGGCTGCACAGTCATAACGAATTCTCAGTGTGCATCTATCTTCATTACAGTGCCACACTCCACCGAGGGGGATCCACGGGTGCAAAGCCACGCCTATCGTCACTCACACAGAGTAAATCTCATTGCAAGTGGAATCGGTCTCTTCGAAACATTTCAGCTAACAGCATTAACTTATTTTCTGATGGAGCAGTGTGCGTATGAGTCCAGCAGATGATCATGTCACATGGGGTGGATGATTTCTGTTGCATGTCATCCACTCTCTCACTCTCTCTCTCTCTCTTTCTCTCAGAAACATACTTTCCACTCTCACACATCTTGACAATCTCTGGCATGTATATCAAGAAGAAACTAATCAAAACAAAAATGTTTTCCACTTCAAAGTGTTCATAAACAGTAATTTGCATTTGATAAGGACGATCATTTCCCTCATTTCAAGGCATTTCTCCTCCTAGATAACTAAATAATCCACTTCACTCAGCCTCCTTGTCACTGATTTCCCCCCAAAAAAGATGAGTGTGTGTACAGTATTTATTCAAGAATGTGTGTGTGACTTCTTCTCTGCTGTCTCATCCTTGGTCAGCGTGGGGATCAGCGTGACAGTGTAAACCTGATCTCGGTCCCAGTGTCAGCGCTGGCATGAATAATTCACCAGCTCCTGGGTGTGTGCTGCTGCAAATGGCACACGCAGACTGCTGGGACGCCCTTGATGTTTCCCCCCAGGTTGTCAAAAAATTGTTTTTGTACTGAACAGCCCCCTCCACCTCATTAAAGTCTAGAAACTCATTCCTTGTTAGCAAATGTACTAAATTCGGTATCTACACAGCGCCATCTGTTGATCAAAACCAAGACCCATTTACCAAGTGGGACCCTTGTTTTGCACACGTTTTAAGAGGCAATAAAGGACAACGTTTTTTTGGGTGTGCCAGTCCTCTCTGCACACACTCTGTCTATCTGGACAAATCAGGACGTGTTTTCCCCCCTTCAGAGGAAATCATTTGCTGCCACTAATTTTTTTAAATCCAGAATAAAAAGAAAATCCATGGACTTAAAATATGCAGTTAATATGAGGCCATATGTTTGTTTGTGTGTGTCTGTTTTGCTGTTATTTCAGTGTGCCCGGGTTGAGTGTTTTCATTACAGCACATGCATTATGCAACAGTTATTGTACCGTTTATTGTGTTTCCCCTGTTTTTGTTAGTGTAATTATCACAATTGTTGCCTATTGTTGACTATTGTGACCCTCTTTTTGAGCCGAGAGGGATCTGGGATGATGCTGAGAGGGTGGGGGTAGTTTTTTTGTATTTGTCTGTTTTTTTCTTTGTTTTTTATGTGTGGAGCCCAGGATGAGTAGCTGCTACCCAGGCAGCAACTAACAGGGATCCAAACAAACAAATAAACAAATACAGTACGCCCAATCACCTTGCACCTATTGGGAGAAATGGAGGTCTCCTCTGGGAGGAAAACCTTCCCCAAACATCACTTTACAAACTTCATTGTCAAATCCCCATCTTATTGGGGGCATCAAGGCAGCAGTTAATTTCAAGCAACTTTTGATACCATTAAGTAAAGTTAAAAAAATCGGACTAGGGAATATGTAAACCAGATGTAGACAAAAGTAAATCTAAATGAATACTGGCTCTAAATGTCAGTATTCACCTTTAAAGTCTCCAATTCCAGTACTGAATTTTTCATTTAGTTGAAATAAGATCACATTTTAACACACTTCACCAGAAACTCTTTCCTAAAAAGCTAAAATTAGCTGTGGGCTCATGGATTGACCCAGTTGCCCTTTCACAGGGTGTTCACAATCTCTGTGTGGATGCTCGTCTGTTTGACCACAGAGCGTTAAGGTGCTCGGGTCAGCAGGGGCACATACCTCACAGGGAGGCTACAGGGAGCAGCGGCGGCTATACTAGTGTGAAGAAATAGATGCACATGACCTTTTCCTAGTTTTTTTTTTTTTTCAATCATTCAATCAATCATTCTAGAAAAGGTTGTGTTTCACCTGCAGACAAAACAAGCGTGAGCTCAGCCAGTGAGGGAGAGACACAGAGACACAAACAAGGAGGGAAACCAAGAGTGTAGAAGAGGACTACATGGGAGAGAGAGCAATACTGAAAGAAGCACCGATATATTTTGCAATGAATAAAAATGATGAGTGCTCAAGACTTGATCATGTGCAAGTGAAAAAGCACTTCAGTTCTCTTAATATGGTCCGTTGATCAATTTTTAGTGGTCCTTAAATTATCAGGCCTAAGTTTGAGGAGGATCCCTTTCGAATCTTATTGGAGGTAAAGTCCAGGATTAGTTTTTCTGTAAACAACAGGTCTAAATGGAAAGGACAGGAGTGTTTCTTCTGAGCAAAAGTGGGACAAAGAACAGAAAGTGAAAAGGGTGGAAGCAGAAATTGCGAGAAAATCAAGAAAAGAGAAGAATGACGGTCTTCCGCGCTATAAATCAAAGTCAGATGTGTGCAAACATGACTAAGGACTTTATTAACCAAATCATTTTCCCTGTAATATCCACAAATAAAAGTGATCTCTTTATATATATTCACATTGTATAATTTCATAGTGTGACAAAAAAATTCTCTCTTTTTTCTTTTTTTTTTTCTTTTTTTTCTTTTTTTTGGATTTCCAGCCATTCCTAATAATTGTCATTTGATCAGTCGCCATGCAGTCGTCAGAAAGGTTGAAAAACATTACGATTGGTCAGCATTGGCGGTTGAGTCCGGCTTCACTGTTCTTCTCCTCTATCGGTTCTCCGTAGTACTAAAAACCCCTCAGTTACCCAATTACAGATTTCATCACACTGCAACAATAAAATAAAAATAAATAAAGAAAGCAATGTTCTCCTGCAGAGTGCTCCAGAGTCCTCCTCCCTTTCCCTTCTTGTTTTTTAGATATTTTCTATTTTTATATAATAATAATAGTAATAATAATAATAATGACTATAATTATCCTTGATATAAATTCAATAGTATTTTTTCTCTTTCTCAAATTTTAAATAAATCATTTTGGCAATCCTCATATGTTGTTACTTTAGAATAAAAGAATACTCAAGTAGAAAATAAAAACTGTGAGAGAAAATTCATCAGAAGAGGAGCAAGGTTGTGAGAGAGTGAAAAGTGCGAAAGCAACAGAGAAGAGCGAGAGAGGAAAGTAAGAAAAAGAGTGAAAGAAAGAAAGACAGACTCAAAGAAAAGCATCCACTTCAGATGCATGTCGGAAACGGCTCTATATACAACAATTGCTGTTGTGGAAAAATGTCCATCCATCGCCTCTCGTCTGTCTCCGTTCCTCCCTCCTCCGGTGTGTCTGCAGTAGTCCTGTTGTCTGACGCAGTCCGCTGTGTGTCCCAGTGTTATACCAGAGTGTAAGACTTGGCATAGGGGTTGTTGCTCTGTTTCAGATGTCCTCTGGAGTCCAGAAGGGACTCCTGGGAGGTGCTAAGCTTGGCAGCCTGTGCTTGGGCCAGGTCTCCCGAGGAGGGGACCTCGCCCCGGACCTCGCCCCGCACCTCACCCCGCACCTCGCCCCGGGCCTCAACCCTCTCCCGGGTTTCCCTGTGGGGCAGGGTGGAGGCAGTTCCTGGCTGCCACTGCTGCACCTCCCTGGGTGAGGGCACCTCCATGGGGGTGGGCTCCATGGGAGGAGGCCTCTTCAGGGTACGGCTCCTCTGGGGCTCCAGGCAGGTCTGACCCATGGCTCCTCCTCCTCCTCCTCCTCCTCCTCCTCCTCCTCCGCCTCCGCCTC
>OMLB01044470.1:5318-17897 GCA_900302555.1 Myripristis jacobus | reverse complement strand
CTAATCTCTCTCTCCATTCCCCGCAGAGCTCTCACAATAATACCTGCAACCATGCATGTGCATTAATGACATAAATCTGCTTTTTGTGTAATCGCTGCGTGTTTATCAGCAACACAACACAGTGACAGCAATGAGCCTTTTGTGAACACGGAGTGAGATACGACGCCGATTTCCCGAGAGGAAAGGTGGGGAAAAAAAGGAGTGAGGGAAAGCAGTGTGAGATTGAGAAGCATCTCTCATTCTGCCTCATCCAGGCCCGGGGACATGCGGACCTGTTGAAAGGGAATTAGAGGGTTGAGTCCCATGTCACAGCCCTATTAACCTCCTCAATGGCTGACTTCATGTCCCGCCGCAGGAACACAAATGAAATGTGTTGGGTTGAAAAACATTCTTCATACGAAGTCAGGAAGAAAAAAAATAGCAAAACGACAGGGTCAGTTGAGAGACTGGAGACACTGTCCGTCCATTATAACCGCTAGAGTACCATTGTATGATGCTGAAACGTGACCAGCAGGAGACTAATGTTGAAACAAGCCAAAACCAAGTCCTATTTATTTTTCTTCCTTGTTCCTCCTCCTCGCTGCATGCTTGATGCTTACTCATTCTGTGGCGCTAATGATTCAGACCAGGAAATGTGGAGGCATGACTACCCATGTCAAGGATGTCTCTGTTTGCTTAGCCTTTCATCGCGCTTGCTCCGTCAGCTCATTCCACAGCTCCAACACTGAAATTCATAATTTATCCATGCCTTACTAGTCTCACTGAAATGTGCTATGTGTAGCAGTTTTAAATATCAGTATATCATCAGTAAATTAATTGTGATTAATGGTTTAATTTACATATACAAGTCAGTGCAGGAGTTGAGACAATTGGTAGCATCTGTCTCATGCCAGTGCTGCTGAGGTAGTGTTTGGTGTAACAAAACAGTAATTAACACTTTTAGCACAATGAATATGAACAAAGCAAATATACATGTCAACATTAAAAACAAGACATAGTACTTTTTGTGTGTGTGATTGCCATGCTCTGTGAAAGTACTAACAGGTTGTTTTTTCCTGACACAAGGTTACCATGTGGAAGTTTCCTGCAGGCGCTATCTGCCAGATCTGCTTTCCAATTCAAATCAGAAAATAACAAGAAAAGAGACATTTAATTTCCTCAAAAAATGGGTACCGGGTCTTCTTGTTTTCATTTTGGCATAATAAGCTTTGTATGGGTTCATTTATTTGACAAAAGTGTCACTTTAAGAACTGTTTTGCCACAGCATGGATGTAAACAGAGAGACAAATACAGTATTCTGGATTCCCAGTCCAGGCAGCACAGAACACACCCAGGTGACTATACAACCCAACACTCTACCAAAGTTTTATTTTGCTTAAATACCCCATGAAAGGACATCTTACTTCCCTGATATTATGTACAGTATGTCCTGCTGTAACGTACAATATGTCCTGCTGTTGGTGCGAGACATAACGTGATGAAGGATCTTTCAAAAGTGTAAATCAATAGTATATCAGTTCGGGAGACACACGTGAGATCGATGGATTGGCAGAAAAATTGTCAAAAAAATGTGAAGGCTTTTTTGGTTGAATTGGCTCATTGGTGCAGCATGGGGTCACCAGTAAATACACAGGTGTTCATTTCATGGACTGAAGAATGAGCATGTTGGAGCTTAAAGTGATTTTCCATTGATCTTTCACCATCTGTCACTGACAAAAACAAAATTTCCTTCCAAATGCAACCCAGTGGTGCATAATGCAGTTAGGGGCTGGTTAAGACTGAAACTCTTCTACATGATAGTTCTAACATCTCAGACTTAATGTACTAATGATTTTGACGCTGATGCTATAATTTTATACATAGCGCCTTTAAGTTGATGCATCATACTAGCCTTACTATATTGAAAGTCCAGCAAATTTTAGACCCTTACATTTCTTTGTGTCACTGTTTAACCTTTATTTTGCAGGAACTTTTCCCAAAATAAAAAAGTGATATATTTTCCCACCAATTCCTACTGCACTGTATCTATCCAGATGATTTCTGTGTGATTTGCTGAGGTTTCCAGTCTGCCGTGATTGTAGCTCTCTCAGACAGCCCAATACACCAGGGTTGGATAGGTATTTGTTTGTCGAGCTGAAACTGTCAAAAATGGACGTGTGAAAAAAACATGTTTTCCCATCCAGGCCCATTGCATTGCAGTGATGGGAGTCATGTAAGATTACGGCAGAGTGGAAACTTTGCAAAATCACACAGAAATTATTGCACTCGGAGTAAGTGGGGAAATACCTTTTTTGTATTTTGGATGAACTGTTCCTTTGACCAGGCAAGTCAATTAAAAGCATATTGTTAGTAATAGTGATGGCAAAGAAGACATGAGGGCAAATATGGAGTTAAATATCAGTTACACTGGCGTAAAACATGTGCTCCTTCATGTCCCCGCTATGGTGCTGCTTATTTGGAATCAAAAACAACAACTGCTTCTTCTTCCCAACCTTAGCCCTCAGGTCGCAGACCACCTTGGTGTGGTAGTGATGTTGTTATGTGGCTACAGAGCGATGCAGTGCCCAGAGCTTTGGCTGGTGTTGACCCAGGCAGACCGGTGGACAGGATGTCCTCAGGCTCCAGGCTCTTTGCATGGCCCTCACCCTGTTTGTTTTTCCGGCTGAGAGCTGCCGTTCGCTTCATCACTCACCCCCACCCCTCGCCATCACTGCCCCTCAGCAAGAATGTAAACACATGAAGGATACAGTAACTATATATATGCACAAACAAGTGTGTATACAAAAATGCACGCTGTACGATATGCACAGCACGTGTACACAGGTGTTGAAAAGAGAAACATCTTTTCATGAGCATGAGCATCTTTTGATATCCTGATGCACCACTTGCATCCAGTGTTGGATTTATTACTTGGGGAAGAAAAGCAATAAATGAGTAATTGTTCGGTACCCATTTCAAAGTTATTGTTATTACTTTGTTTTTTACTCCCTGACAGCAGTAAATTACACTGTTGTCATATTACTTTTACGTGGCCTCGCCTTCGTTAACCTTGCAAACTCACAGATCAGGGAATCAGGTATCAGGGATGTCTTTATACAGTCAAACTAATGGGAATCCTTCCATCTGGGTGAAGACAGAAACATTTACTTTCTTATCTAAATTAGCTCAATGTGGGAGGACAATGACAAATTATGAAGAAAATGAATTGGAAAATAAGGATGGGATATAGTTTTTGGATCATTGACTCGCAATATTCAGAGCAAGATCTAGATCTACATAGAGCAAAAGCATTCATTATACTACTCATTGCACAGAAAGGTAATAAACTGATTGTAACGCATCACAAACTAATACATTGTCACCCAACAGTGGGTCTACATATGCTGCATGCACACACACCATCTCACTCTGTCATAAAGGAATGGAGTTGCCTAACACCCTAACAGTTTTTTCATGACAGCCTCCCTCTTTACCTGGAAGTGTTTGTACTTTTCACCTGAAAAATGATCAAAGCCTCGACTCCCAACCACAGCGGGGCAGGCCCACAGGCATCAGAGACCCAAACAATTTACGCACCCGCACCGCAACCTGTTTAACTTCCCACATAGCACCTGTCCCATCCGCTAAACACTTTCTAACCCATTTGCAGCAGATTGTAAACATATGTGTGCATGCCCGTCTAGGCCTCTCCTCACCCCGAGTGCTGTGTTTACCTAATATGTGTAACACCCCCCCTCGCCTTGACTCTTACTGAGCATGGACCTGCAGGGAGGATATACACGCAGGCATGTTAATATGGCTGACCTGTTTGAACTTTCACTTGAAGCGCGCTCTCTGAATTTATGGCTATTTGTGTGGGCTGAGGAGTTCTCATGGAAGCAATTTATGTAACGTGGTCATAACAGGAGGTTAATTTGATTGGTAGGAATACAGAATGGATTGACTTTGTTTTTTTTTTTACCTGACACATAGTGCTTTGTCATGGCATAACCTAACATAGTTTAAAAATAGCTGCTGGTGATGTACCTTGCATTTTTTGGCCCGTGGTGTTATTCGGTGGTGTCACTGGTTCAGTGGTTTCTTATTCCTAGACCTGCGAATCAAAAGGTCCCATCATTTTATAAGTGCATATGCTCAGCTTTGATAGCACAACAAGTTCATACCTGTTATCTGGAGGTTGTGGGAATTAAGGCACTCACAGATACAAGGGCTGAATTTTTTTTCCTCATAAAGTCCCAGCATGCTTCACGCATTCATGGAAAAATCCTTCCTACCATTTATTTGGTTTCATTTGTCGTTGGCCTGGACACTAATGTACAAGTCAGACATTACTCAGCAATGAGTCGAATAACACAAGGGCATTTGAAGCAGCTATGCTCAGCATCTGGCCATAACGGCAAGAACTGCAAAGCAAATATTCCCACAGAAAACAATTACCTGAGTTATCTCACCGTGCTGCAATCAGAAATTGAACACCCTTGCCTCCAACTGAAGCTGAAGCTCGCCAGCATGTACAGCTTACAGTCAAATATTCTACAGCTCTGCATGGAGGGAGGCTGTTTGTTTAGTCCAGATGGTCCAAACTAGTAAAAAGTTGTGCCATATTGTGTTTTTAGAAATCTGGAATTTTAAGATGAGAGTAAATCATACTGGATGCTCCTCTGTGAACGTAAAGGACATAAAAGGAGATTGGGCTTTCGTCTATTTTTCATTCAGTTGTCTGTTTATCTTTTGTGACTACAGTGTATACATCTTAACCCAGAGTTGTAGCCTATGGGAAAACACTTGAGATGTGACTTTTTCTTGAGGTATGAAATAAAACAATTAAATGCGATAAGAATCCCTGTGTGTGCTTCTTACAGCAGCCAAACATTTGACTGGTGTAACCGCTCAAGTGTGCAACTGTGCACATTTCTCTGTATAAGGTCAATCCATAAAGACTGTTATGAATGTACGCTAAAGACTGTTAAAGTTTATCACTTTACCACTCAGATTTATCATGTTTTAATAACAAAGGTACGAGTGGGCCAGAGACAAACAGGGATTATTACAGCCATAATGTTTTTTAATGTGTGAACAGGCACAGCTATTTTACACAGAGCATGTGTGGTTTCTTGTAAACTGTTAATTTGAGAAGTTTAAATCTGCTCTGCTGCTGGTTAAAGATTAAATGAGAAAGTTGCAGCCACAGCTCCTCTTTTTCTCGTATTATTGAGAAAACACTTTTCCCACTTTTTGCCTTCATTTTTGCTTGGGACTGGATGGGAAGTTCATATCTTAGATATCAGCTTAAACACTGCAGACTTTAACATGTTAAATTCTAACACTTTGACAGTAAGAAAATATTTTCTTAGAACTTACACTGTCAAATATATTCATAATGGTTGGAATATTGTTTGCAAATTAGCATCATTTCCCTTTAGTTGTGCCATCTTCTGTTAGCAGCTAATGTTAGCATTGATATGAAGACAAGTGGATGTGGCAGTATAGTAAAACTTTATATTTATAAGTCATAATTTGCCATGGCAACAGCCTAAAGGTTAACTAGTAAGTCTAATATGTTATTGCCACTGTCATTGCGAAGGCGTGCATTTGAAAATCAGGCTTCAAACTAAGACCTCCAGTATGATACAAAATGTGCAGCAGGTTTTCACATTTGTTTGAAATTTATCTAACGCTCATATCTGGGCCTTCACATAAGACTGCTCCGTGCATGATGCTGGCCTAACAAAGCCTGAACCCTCAGGGAGTCTTTAGCGCATCAGAATCATTATGTGGCTCTCCAATGGGCTCACTTGAGCCCTTCCATTACCTTCTTGACAGCCTCTTCACTCTCCTCCTGTCCTGCTGAAAACGAGTGCAGCTCTCAGAGAATAGGATGGCGTCCTACAACCTCTATCCCGAGGCCATGTCTGCATCAAACTGCTTTAATGCCATTTCAATCTTCATGAACCACAATGGAATATTTTTGATATATGTATTACCACTCTATTCTAAATCTTCCCCTAAACTCTTTATTAGTTATAAACACAATGCAGACATATAGCCCTGTCACAACTGTATATGATTGTGCTTATGGAGCCAGGAATAATCTAATTTTGCTCTGTTTTTCCTATATCACTTTCACAAATAATGGCATGGCTGGCGCACTTTGGTGCCCTGATACACAATAATATCCGACATATGGTCTCGCGAATGGATTCTGTCACATCCATACCACAGGTGCATCTGAAAAACTATATCACCATGTAATGAAAACACAATTACTCCAAATGATGCATTACTGAGGTTTGCCCCTTCACTTCAGAACAGATAAGTATGGCTGTGTTTCACCTGCTTCTTCTTCTTGCCATGTAGCTTTGGCCTGCCCTGTATGTTGATACTGACAATTATGATTAATTATATAGTGCAATAAATTCAGTGTAGTGAATACTGGCTGCCTGCTTTAGACTTCTCATTAGTAGTTAATGCACTGTGAGATTCTTTGATTACACTCTCTCCTTTGGATTCCATAAATTGCTTTTATGTTAGAAGGAATTTTTATGAGTAAATGTGTCCATAAACTGTACTTATTACTGTTTTTGTAATGATGAAAGGAACACCGCATTTATTTACTGGTTGCTCCTCATCCCTGCTACCAGCTCTTAAGGTAAAAAGTTTAAATGCCTAAGCTGGCATTCCCTGTGAATGGGCCTCACATCATACATTATATTCTTAGTCTCAAAGGACTACTTAGCTCTTTGCTCTCCCATTTGGGTGCCTGTATTTGGCTGCAGTCACATTAGTTTACACTGGAACCCCATTAGTGTCAGAAACTCTGGATGATTCCCAGTTACTAGGAGAGAGAGCCACCGACATTAAATAGCTACTGAACCTCTTTTCTCCCCCTCACTGGGTGGGGTGGTGACAGTCAGTCTCTTCACTCTCTTTCTACAACACAGTTTCTGGTGTGTGCATGCATTTATCATGACATGTGTAGTTTGCGTTTGTATTCAAATATGCATATGTGCTCACCATAGATGCTGGTGTTTGAACAGTGCTCTGGGCGAGTGTATGTTCCGTTTCCTCCTGCAGTATGTGATTACGTTCTCCTGGTCAACAAAGTTAGTCCAGTTATGTAGCCGGCTCTCCCCAGGCCTTATCTTGATTGGTTAGGGGAGGACGGGGTGGGAGAGGCGATCTGTTGGTGAGGATCCACAGGCGCTCTCAGTTGCACTAGGTCAATACAGGAAACCAGACAGATCCACCTCCTTCACAGCCCGGGAGATCTTCATGCGCAGGAGGACTGGCTGAGGACCACCTAACAAGTGAAAAGTGGAGAGGAACCAAGCAACCGAGGATAGCAGTGAAATTAAATCTGCAGGAAACAAGTACTGTAAAGGAAACTTCCTTTAAAGAGTCATAAACTTGAAAGAGGGAGCCTTGGAAAATTGTTTGGCAAAGCAAATCCCTGGAGAAGTCCAAGAAGAGTGATGCTTCTGATAAAATCCCAACTAGAAGAAGCGTGGGATTTTTGATCCAGCTAAGTGAACCATCATCACTGGGCTTAGCCGAAGAGGCTTGTGTCCACACTTTTGTTCCTCCGTGGGGTGTGGAGGTAGGGAGATAAACCAAGGATGAGTAAGAGGCCAGGCGGCTCCTGGAACACAGCGTGAGGCGGCAAAGCATCTGAAAACAGATTTCAGTGTAAACACACAACACCATGCCAACACTGCTGCCAGCCTGGCACAAGAGGACGTGGGCAACAGGAAGATACACACTCCTGCTCCTACTCCTCTGTCTGCTCTTCAGCTTCCAGGTAAAGAAAACAGCTGACACACACACATGCACACACACACACACACACACACACACACACATATTCACACGCTTATGCTGCTACTGTACTTTTGAGTTCTTTAAGCTGAGTTGTATTCATTTCCTCTCTGGGAACCTTTGGCGCTGGCCCTTAAAAGCTTAGTCAAGCCTGGTGCTCTCTGACACGTACACATGCAGACATGCCACATACCCGAAGGTCAGCACTCCCCAAAACAAGTTTTTTACCGTTTACTTTACTGATGTTTAATCATATATTTAGTTAAACATTTTGATATCCCTAACAATTTCACTATGAGATCAAAAAATGTTTATCTGATTTATGAGTCAAGATTAGATAATGCACTTACTATGAAACACAATAAAGACCCTGCTGTGCAAAGGCAATGATTCTAAAAAATATGGAGTGCCTTACTCTTATCTTAAATTAATTATTTTTCACATTAAGTAAGTGCTATATGGGATATAGTAAATCAAATATGTACATTTTCTACAGGCACTTGTTCTGAAATAATCAGTCAAACAGCAGCCTGGGAATACCAGTGTAGTGACTTGCTCAAAAAACAACTTTTTATTTGCTTTGAATATCATGAATTAGATTTTATTTTTGTTCCCCCAAGGAGGACAAAGATAAATAAAACACAAGGAAAACCACACAGAGCACTTACAGTACGTCATGGCCTTTGCCCAATTAAACCTCCATCTTAGACATTACAAAACAATGAATTCTCGAGGGAGCCGAGGCTTTGTGGCTGGATTTGAAACACGTTTAGCTCCACAGGGGGAAAACAGGGAAGAGGCAGCAGCTCCCATCTTTCCTCCGTTTGTGACACCTTGCTGGACTGCCTGACAAGACGAGTCAGAGTGAATTGAAACTTCCACCATCAGCAGGCTTGCTTGAGAAATCTTTGTGTCACAGGTGGCGGATGTGCCAGCAGGCAGCCAAAAAAACACAAAGAGGTTGCAGAGTTCAGCTGCTTTCTAACTGGGGTGTGAAAAGTGTGAATGTTCGCCAGAGATAGGAAGCCTACTGTCCTCAGCCCTGCCACTGAATAACAAATGAGAGAGAGGGCTGCCCTGTATTTGCCTCTCAAACAAAAGGAAATGATAATTTGTCTTAAAGGCAGACTGTGCATTTCCAAAGGGAGGGCATACCACTTTGTTTACTCATGTCATGGATGAGGCTGACATTCATACCGAGACTAATACCTCACAGAATTACTGGAACACTTGTAAATGCCTGTCTTGAATCTTTTCATGTCAAATGTATGCAAAAACATTAACAGTGAAGCAAATACAGTTCAAGTTGGGGTTATGATTGGGTAAAACTCCTGAGGCTTTTGTGAGTTATATTCTTTAGAGAATTGAGTGGCATTCATAACAAGGTGGGGTGCCCTCCCCTTTGAAGCTGCATAGTTCGCCCAAATAATGAGAGCAAACTAGACATATTACTCACTGATGTAATCCTAATTTATGACATTAGTAATGGCCACTTTGTATTCAAAATCATGAACTAACCTTGCACATATCATTTAAACATCAAAGCTAAGGATGAATAGAATAATGTATTTGAATTGCTGCAGGCTTGATACTAATGCATACGCTTGGCTGATAAAATTGCCTCTATATATCATAGATTACACACTGGCCAACGTGGTCCTTTAGTTAGCGAGGGTGGGCCTGATTAAACACCCCCACCATGTGGAAAAATACAAATACTGCAACATTTTCCATTCAGAGGCAGCAGATACTATGTAATGGATTTGTGATCAGAGGAGGAGCTGTGTTGCAAAGCAGTATACATGCGTCTTAGGACAAGAACACAGATCAATACATGTTACTGTTTTTAAGATACTGCAGCCAAGCACTCATTCATTCATGGTGAAAGTATCTCTGTGGAACTCAATCTAACCTTCTTCTCAATTTTTTAACCCATGTTTCTACGAAAGGTAACGGGCTCATTCCTTGAAAATTTGATAGCTAAACGGACCGAATACTCTGAGAACTGCACCAGAACACTAGCAGCGAGTGCACCTCCAAAAACTGGTGAGCTGCTTGTTTAATTTTTAGCTGAACTGTAAGTTGAATCTGTCAACGTGGACTTTTAGTATCCTCAGGAAAATGTGAGACATCGTTCTTGTATTGCAGGAATCTACTGTAATGGGACATTTGATATGTTTGTGTGTTGGCCCCATTCATCTCCTGGGAACGTGTCCGTCCCCTGTCCCTCTTACTTACCATGGATCAGTGGAGGTAACATTATACTCTATCACCTAATGACAACAATTTTTCAAAGTAATGCATGTTTAGAAGTCTTGAATTGAAAAATATCATTGAAGCTTAGACCAAATTATTCAGTGGGTCATTCCACTCCTTAGACGACTGCATTCATTTGAAGTAAATGCATCGCTGAGTCATGGGCAGTCTGTTGTGCTAGACAGTCACAGGATAAAGTACTCAAGGGCCCAATTAGATGACCTGGTGTCATGTAATTGCTCAGTCACGCTATCACTGTGAAGTAACAGCAAATTGGTCATGCCAGCCCCTGCTAGAGTCAATCTTCTCTATCATATCCGAATTACTTTTAAAAGCGGCAGTGGACAACTTTACAGATAATAGGCTGCAAAGGCACACTTGCTGTCCTTTGCACTATGCACTGTGCACTGTTGCACTTTGCAATACTGAGGGTTAACTGAGCTATAATCTCTATAAACAGATTTTATATGCACATATATAGAATCTGTAGGTGAGGGACAAGATTTTGGTATCGGAAGTGTTCTGCTTTCCATTTCTGTTTCCCATGTAGTCCAAGTAGTTGCCATTTGTAGTCTGAGTGAAATTATGAGGGTAAATAGTCGGCAGAAATGTATGAACCTAAAACACCTACAAAAAGTATCAATGTTTGTGTACTGTGTAGAGAAATATTTGAGCCATGCCGTGAAAGAAACAGAAGCAGAAATAGTTTCCATTTGTAGTCCAAGTGGTTCTATGCAGGTAAAGAGTCCGTGTGTGGAGCAAAAGAGACGGAACGCATTGGCAGAAGTGTCAACTGGACCTAAAACACCTGCAAAAACTAAGTGTTGGTGTATTATGTGAAGAAAGAGAAATGAAAGCAGTTCCTGGCTTGTTTCTGGCTATACTGGAACCCCTCCCAAAAATTAGCCCTAGCACCCTGAGGCTAAATTTGTCACCAGATGATAGCTGATGGGTTCTAAGACTGACTGAGGAAATGATCATTGAAATTCCTCTGATAAAAAAAGGTCATAATTAATCATGTATCTTATCAGTTCAACTGACAGTGAGAACAGAGAACAGTAGGGGGATGAGGCTCCTCGTCATTGGTCTATGAGACCAATGACGAGGTTGGTGTGGTTGGTCCAATGAAGAGAACCATGCAGATTCAACCATCAAATTTTGAGCTTATTCCATGTTTTATGTTTGCTGACTCTAAATGGCCCTCATTTATCGCCAACTTTACATAGTGCAGCTTCAAAAGCGATTTAAAGAGTAACTTAACCCCAAACCCAAATCAATGTGAAATCTGAGCTCTAATGGTGAAAAGTAGGTTGTCTGGTCTCTAGTGGAAGATGATGTCACCAGCTGTTACGTGGTGACGTCACCACCTTTTCGGTGGTGATGTCACCATCTTATGGGTGATGATGTAGTTTGAGTGGACTTCTTAAGTAGACTTATCATATTTTCTCTAGTCTCTTATTTTTATTCAAAGTAAACATCTATTGTTGCCTCCATAAACATGAAATGCATCACCTCCAGGGTAATGCATTTCATGTTTACAGCATGTTTACAGCATTTAATGTTTGTAGCAAGGAATTATTCCTGGGCGAGACCTCAGAGATGTTTAGAATGGGAATGTAAAGGCTTTCATGAACAGGTTGAATCTCTATTATATTGTATCAATTGTAATGCATCCTAGAACAAAGGGCATTTTTTCATGTGAAAAACTTACATTCTGTTTTAGTTTCAAAGTCAGGATTTGGTGTGATTTAGCCTTGTAAATGCATGTTTTTACATGAAAATCTCGCTTAGCACAGCTTGGAACAATTAATGCCCCAGTCAGTCATGTGCTCAACCAGCCCAAGAACCTGTGTGTATGACTGTGTCCTTCCATTACATTCAGACCGCAACAGGAGTGCACACCGAGAGTGCACGGCAAATGGGAACTGGCGACTGAGGGAGAATTCCTCGGAGCCCTGGAGGGATCAGTCAGAATGTCACGACGAGAACCATTACTTTAAGGACAAGGTGAGGAGGAGAGAGCCATGAAACAAATGGTTTTACTTTCCTCTAAGCACTTTGATGGAAAGATGGGAATATATTGGATGATTTGTGTTTTTTCACCTACCCTTTGCACAGGGATAAATGATTTATGACAGCTATGCAATGAAAACTATGGTTATGGTTGTTACCTCGATAGCCGACTGTCTTTTAAGACCTAGAAATCCTCTCTCTATAATTAAAGCCACATGAATGAATGTGTGTGTTTGTCACCTTTTCTCTTGTGTGTGTGTGTGTGTGTGTGTGTGTGTGTTTGTGTGTGTCAGGAGGAAGAAGTTCTTCGCCATATGGCCCTGAGGGTCATCTCTATCGTTGGCTACTCCCTGTCACTGTCTTCCCTCACACTGGCCACTATCCTCATGGGCATGCTCAGGTCAGCAACCCAGGCTAGAGGGGCTTGACCACAACATTCATATTTTGGATGATTGTGCAGTCAGCGTTGTGCATCATGTATGGAAAAAAGGGACA
>OMLB01044467.1:8811-23135 GCA_900302555.1 Myripristis jacobus | reverse complement strand
CTTATCCCAATCTATAACTCCCATTGACATTTACCAAGAAATGGGACAGAAGAGATAAAAACAGCCTTATGTGTATGTGTGTGTGTCTGTGCGTGTCTGTGTTGTTTGTCTGTGCATGTGTGTGTGTGTGTGTGTGTGTGTGTGTGTGTAAGATTCCTGGATGTTTGCTTTAATCAGATAATTACCTCTAGATTTACACTATGTTAAGTGGCTCATTTATGGTTTCAGTTGTTGTTGATGTGTGTGTGTGTGTGTGACAGAGAGAGAGAGAGAGAGGAGAAGGAGACATATTTGTGTCTTCCTATTTTGTGTCTTACTTTCCTTTTGCTAAATGTTGCAATTGCATAATCACGTCCAATGCATGCAGACAGCCTTTAGTCAGTCCATGAAAAAAGGTGCTAATGTAAATATAATGGAAGATTCACTGAGGAGTGAAACTTGATATGTGGGCTAGTGTTTCTGAACAATACCAGAATACTTGTGACCTGGGAGTTATAAAAAGGACGATCAATGTGCTTCCTGTGGTAAAAATACTTTTGAGAAGCTGACAATGAATTTAAATCTCTTGCCAGCCTTGCCAATACAAAGAGGGGTTGCTGGCTTTTCCTTAAACAAATGTGCATTTCACTGTTGTGGACTGATACAGCAGTGATTAAACATATATCCACGTCAAGACGGCTTTTAAATCTGCTGTGTACACAGTGTTTGGTATCTGTTCTGTGGGAGGAAACCTCCGGTGCACAGGTGGTGATGCATTTACATTTGGAATAAATAGAAGACGTTGCTAGTAAGTGCTGGGCAGTTTGAGTTATCTATGATGATTTATTCACCTGAGTTTTTAGGGTTTTCCAGTTTTTCCTTAAGCACCCTGACACACCAAACAAACAGGAGGCAGTCAGATCTTGTTGGGTCACATTAGCGCTCATGACCCACAAAAATTCGTTGTGACCCCCCACACACGTCAGCTAAAAACTTGAATGTGAACAACAGAAAAAAAACAGTTGACGTCAGTACGAGGGTCAGAGTTCACGTTCGTTGAACTCTCACCTGCAAATTCGCACGTACGAATAATAGAAACACAGCTCTCCTTGGTGGTCATTTGTCCCCCAACATGGCGCTGAGTGATACAGCGCTCCCAGATTATCAACAGCCTGGTGCACCATCAGCTAGGAAACAGGAATAGATGATGCACCACTGGACATATTGTGAATAACATTCATTTCAGCTGAATTGCCAGGTTGCCAGTCTCCCTTTGCCCGCAAGCGATGTCACATCCAGAGTTGCGGAGATGTGCAAGAAATATCAGCGGAGACATAATCTTGATTCAGAGCCGTGTGAAAAGGAAAGGCTAATGCCGTCCTCCGCCTGCGATCTTGAGCCATCTGGTTTCCTCTCTTGAGACTACTGCCCCCTCATGGCATGGAGGAATATCTCCTGTCCTGCAGGAGCAGAACGTGCGTGCCTGTTGTCTGTCCGTTGTGTTCGCAGATGATTTTTAGATGTGAGGGGAGGCACAGAGGGTAGCTATGTGTTGAGATGTCTTTCTGTAGCATATATGACTGGATCTTCTGTGGAGCTGCAGGGCGGAGTCCAGAACACATTTCCCTATGGGGACATTCAAATATACCTCATCTATCTTATCCACAGTGATTTTCCCATCTGTCTCGGTTGGCACTCGTCGCCTTGGTGTGTCCTGTGCCTTAGATTAAGATGTTGCCTTCGTGTTGGCTGTTTTCTGTGAGAGCAAGCGATCAGTATGTGCTTATTATTTCAGTATCGTGAGCTGCATCGCCACCAAACTGAGCGTGACTGCTTCTTTTAACCCTGACCACTAAATCAAATTAACAGAGAACAACAGTAGCATCAGGTTTCTCTTTGACGCAAACGTTACCCATCTCTTCAAGTACTGAAGGGGCTGGTTGATATATAAAACTTTTGCCAGATCCCACGGGGAGAATGGAAAAAGCATCACCCCCTTGAAGAGATGCCTTTGGTGCGTAATGCAGCTCGTGGCTAAGAGCTGTTCATTTTAATCTATTTCAATATGGCACCATGACTGGAAAGGCATGATTCCTGCAGTATATCTGCCACTTCACTTCTCTCTCTCTGATACTCACTTTATCACCTCAGCATTGTTTCTTAAATGTCTTATTGCTTCCTCCATCTCTCTCTCTGCAGTTGTGGATCTGATATACTGGCGTAATGTGGCGAAAACAGGGGTGGTGTTCACAGGGCTGGTGGTGGCCCTGGCCAGTCTGTTCCAGCTCAGTGCCATCACGGTGCTGTCCCACCTCTGCCTGGGTGCCATGTGTGTCACCTTCCCCATCCGCTTCTACTACAAGCTCCTGGAGCTGCTGCGCTGGAACCCCGGGGTGCACCCCTTCCAGTGAGTGACATTTTATGGGAAATGTAAAAGCCTTTCAGAATAAGTGTGGTAGTGCTGTAGTCATAAAAACTGAGAGGGTTGAAGTTTCCGGCTTCCGAGTCGGCCAAATCCTTGAACTTGTAATTCCTCGTCAGAAATTCGTTTTCAGACCTTCAGTTTACTGCTACTTCAGTTTCAGTAGTTCTGTTACTTCACATACCTAAAATAAGGGATATGGTGATGTTTGTAGTGTGAACCACAATGATAGGCAGTCAGAGGAGGAAATCTTGACTAAGGCCTCATTGATTCAGATTCATTAATTAATGGGATGGAAATAATGTGTGGTTATTCTACTGTTTTTTAGTAGGCAGTCAGAGGAGCACACATTAAAATATAATAATAAAAAATTTTTGTTACACCTTCAGCCACCTGGACGCTGTGAGGTGGGAAGCATGAAGCTCCCAGTCAGAGATGAAGTCTGATGTAATTGTGCCGGTTGTAAAGTTAGAATTGACATTGTTTGGTGTGTAGTTCAAAGTCCCTGTGGAAAATTTGAATGGAATTTGCAACAAATACCAAAAATTTTAAGTCGTTGCTACGCTGATACTCACTAGATACATTAAGTTGTGGTCTGTGAGATAAAATACCAAATAACATCACTTTTGTGAATTTAAATCCTTAAATTTAGCTTGTTATACTGATTGTTGCCAAATGAGATGCGAATCATTTGGGAGAGGGAACGTTGACTGAAGCTAGAGGCAACTGGGAGCAAAAAACGCTTGGAAGAGAGTTCATATTTAACAGGAACAAATCAAGCCCGCTATATTTGAACAATAACATCTAACCATTCAGTGAAAACTTCAGTAATTTGAACGTAGGCTACAACACAGCCGGGATGAGAGGGAAACGTCAGCATGATTATCGTCTTAATTTGTACTTTATCCCTTGGAACAAAAGCAGTTTATAGGTTTATTGTGTTTATCCATCAATAAAGCCAGTAATTTTTTTCCCACAGTGATTTTGGAGCACATACCAAATGGCACAGATACGACACAAAACGGCAACTTCTAACAGTGGCCTGTGTTTGTGTGTGTGTGTGTGTGTGTGTGTGTGTGAGCTCAGGTCCTATCTGAATGAAGACAGCACTCTGACAGACAAGGACACAGTGATGCTGGTAGAAGAGGTGGTGCTGCTGATCGCCTTCGCCGTCACAGAGATCAAGCGTCTGCTTTTCATTGAAAGCGTGATCGACTCCGTGAAGGTCTGCACTCACTGTTAATGTGACCATGAGAGTCCAAGTTAAAGTGTGAAGAGCAACTGCACTGGAGCGCTTGAAAGCTTAATCTGGAGAGCTTTGGGCATAAATGCATCCCGCATCAAGAATGTGCAATGTGAATGTGCAGCTAAACAGGAGTTAAGGCATCCTTTTCTCTCTTTCTCTCTCTTTCTCTCTCTCTCTCTCTCTCTCTCTCTCAGTTTCTTGCGCTTCTGTATCTGTTGACCTATGTGGGCTCCCTAACCAACGGACTGACCCTGGTTATAGCTGGTGAGATTCACACTCTGTATTCATAAAATTTACTTTTGTTTGAATTCCTGACAAGTTTTCCACCTCCTGTCTTCCTCAACCTCTTGAATCCTCCGCCGTTGTGATTATAAAGTTGAGCTGTGTCTCCTGTGTTCTTCTTTTTCAGCTGTGATCGCTCTTTTCTCCCTTCCTCTGCTGTACAGAAAGCAGCAGGTGAGATACTGAATACAGGACCAGAATATTATTTCTTATCACAATGTCATCATCAAATAACGTTATACATTTATGGTAGAGAAGGAGAGAGAGCACATGATGAATAATGTTTAAAAAAAAAAAAAAAAAAGGAATAGCCAAAAAAGGAAAACAATGAAATAATTTCGAGGTGTGAAAATCAAATATAATCTGCATTTTTTAATTTGCTCTCGAAGAGTTTGTCAAGTAATAAGTTGCTTTGTTTTGGGTGACATTCAGAATATTTGTGCTTTGTGCATGGAAACAGCTACCATGCAACAGATTCAGATGCAACATGATTTTTTCTCTACTAAAAATATATTTTAGTCAAATAATCCATGAGGGCAGAAGCAGAGGTGGAGTCAGATAAGGTGTTTGGGATGCCCTGCAGCAGGCGGATGACTTACCTATGCATCATTTTGTTGACAGGTACGGATAAGGAGGCTGGTTCGAGCTGTGAAGGCGTTCATAAAGAAAGTCAAAAACATGTAGGTTGCTCAAACCTCGTTAAATAATTACACCCGACCTCAGGATTATTTTCATCTAAATGATAAAACTCTTTGCTGATGCTTGTTTTGTGTGTTGTAGCCTAATGTAACTTAATTTTGCTTTGCAGATTTCTTAGCATGTATGATATGGTGAAATCCTCCTCTGCCCCTGCGCCCACCCCGTCTCCTGCCCTCAAACAGAAAGTCAAGTCAAAGTAACGAGTTAGAGTGCGTGTGTGTGTGTGTGTATGTGTGTGTGTGTGTGTGTGTATGTGTGTGTGTGTGTGTGTGTGTGTGGGCGAAAAGCCTTCAGGAACGGGATTTGGGAAAGGTTGCAGTGAAACATCCTCCGCGGGGCCGCTGGAGGGGCAGCGCCATTCATCCCTCCACCATGATGTTTGTTTACGGGAGCAAGATTTAATCGATCCTGACAGCCGATACAATGCTGCCATTCAGTCAAGGAGAGGGAGGGGGACTGTACGCAGAGAGGAATTTCATTTATTCAAGTGTCTTCTGAGGGAAGTTTGTGATATATCTAGTTTACACAATCATCCAGTCAAACCAGGACAGAGACAGCTGCTTGATTTTTACAGAAGTTTACACTGTTTATTTTTATAGGAACAGAATTACAAACTAATGTTGCATGTTCCCTGTTGAACAGTCACATGTATGTATTATTGCTGCATGTGTTAATGTTATTTTCATCAAACTGCACATCAGTCACTAACAATAATTTCAATATTACAGTGAGTTAAACTTGAGGTCAGCATTAACTACACCATCTGGACAAGACACCGTAAACCAAACACAAACTAACCTACATGAATTTCTTAGTTATTATGTGTGCATCGCTTTGAATGTTGCTGCTTTTTGGCAGCTTGTTACAGCCGCTGGAGTCCCTTTGTTGGAGGGGAAGCTTGTTGTTTTGGAGCTAACATTGCTGGCTTAGCCCATGAGGTCAACTTTCTGCTGAGCAGTACTATGTGTAGCAGTTTATTATTATTATTATTAACATTAATTCATTTTGAGACATTAATATTGTTAACTTGGAAGCCTTCACTGGTTCATACACAGCACTGTGTGCTGCTCAGATTGCAGAAGGGGTCTGCTGTATTGCTTTACAGCACAAACATTGCTTTATGACACAAAGCAGGAACCATTCTTACCTAACACGTAATGCGCAGCTCTGTTCCTCGTCCACTATTGTGACAAGAAGGTTTCAACTTCTTACCTTGCTGGAGTGCATACCTGTTTGCTGTTATCAAATCAGAAACATCCCTCTAGGAAGTGACGGTTTATGGGCATTTTGAGAGACACAAAATACTGCATGCAGCTCCTCCAGGTTGTTGCTCTGTACGTCTTAACCCGGGCTCTGGGTTTCATCTTTATGTTCTCAGGGCAGTTTATTCAGGGCACACCACCTCCGCCCTGTTTTGACTGGATAATTGTGTCAAACACCGGCGCCTGAAGGCATTTCAATAAATAAGACTCCTAACTATAGATTTTATCATTTAAAAAAAAAATAAATGAACAGCATGATGAGAGCTGGTTTCTTGAACTATGAATTGAGACCCCAAAATGGGTCTGAGGCGTACATTTTGGTGAGCCATGTCTGTGGTCCAGCGACACCCCTGAGCATCATGAGGAGCAGCAGCACCAGAGAGAGGAGTGAGGAGTGAAGGGCTTGGAAACTTAACAGGGTGGTGAACATCACCGTCCTACCAGTTAGCCTCACATTCAGTCTTAAAATATTATTTTGCTTAACATAAGTGAGTTTTTTTCCCACTGGTGTGATGAGATAGCTCTACCTGGTCCCAATGCAGTTTCACATGCTTCAGGAATTCCCCAATAAATAAATAAGGCAGAATAATGAAGATCACCCCCCCTCCAAAAAAATAAAATTAATAAATGTACAGTTCAATGGATAGTTTTTGCAGTGAACATGAAAGCTTCATTTCAACATCCAACTAAACTTTTGCCACTTGCCTGCACTTAAAAGAAAGATACACTTTAAAATACGATAATGTTCAAAAACAATAAACTGCTCATTTTTGGCCAAAACTTGACATAATCTTAACTGCATAGTGTTTTAAATTCCAAAGTATGATCCAAAAATAGGTATTCACTTCAAGTTAGATGCTTAGCTGCCAGCTAATGTTCCCATGCCAGGTGTGATGTGGTGCGCTCTCTCACAGCCTAATAGTTAAACTTCCAGACTTTGTTCCTCCCATAGTAACAAGGCTGAAATAGCCTGAGATTTAATTTAACATTATGATTCCAAATATCTCTAAATCCCTGACAACGGGGTTGACAAATGAGATGTTCACTTATCAGCTGAAGTGAATGTGTGCTGAATACGCCACCCGATGGAGTTTGTTAATGAATACACTGTCCTATTGATGTCACAGTGTGGTCTGTCTATGCAGAATAACTGGTAACGCACGATGGCATATCAAATGGCTCACATGGAGCTGTAAAGGCATGCTAATTTAACTAGCAGGCTGCAGATTGGCCTGTTTCACTCTCTTTTTGGCTCTATTTTTCATAATAAAGTTAAATTTGTACTCATTTTTGCACTCATTTTATGATCCATCATGTGTCCTGTGTTCAGACTGCTGTCAAATAGAGGTAAAATATAGGCATAAATGTGCCTTAGTTCCAAACAGCCAACCACACAAGCCCAATAATTCAGCTGAAAACCATGTGAAAGTACTTAGACAACTGCCCTTGCCCTTGAGCAAGGCTTGCAACCCACAGTTATTCCAGCACAGCTGTGTGAGTGTGTGTGTGTGTGTGTGTAACTGTGCGAATGTGAAGCAGGCCAATCCTGAACAACAGCATTTCTAACCAGCAAAACCCTCACGAGAATTAAATAAATTTATTGAAAGTCTATGAATGCATGTTACACTCCAGCGGTGACGGTTAATATCAAAATCCAAATGAATGTGAAACCACAAATGAGCTCACAAATCATGAGCAGGAGACTGCAGAAAACTTAAGGAGTTTATTCTGCAGTGTGTTTTTTCTTTTTATCTCGCTGAGCTGCCAGCAGGCATTTAACAATGGATCACTTTGGTGGCTGTTCACCTTGAATGATAAATGGTAACTGGGTGAGGCAACTGACAAATGATGAATGGTAGATAGTGATGAGTAATACCTAAACGTTGCTCTGTTTACATCACATTAGTGCTGTTTCATTCAAATCTGCGACATTATCAAATATACAGAAAACCATATGTGAGATGAAAAATCACCTCCCATCATTATCAGATCATTTTTCTAAGTCTCAGTCATACTAACAGTGTGCTTTGCCTTATGTCTTGGTTGTGACTTAGTCTTCTCTTTTAGTTAAACTTTTTTTCTATAGGTATTTATACATATTTTTTATTGTATGTACTTCATTGCTCCCTAATAAAAGTGATTTGAAAAAGAAATCAACATTACTCAACAGTTCGCAGTGCCTCTAAAGTGCATCTAAAAGTTATCTATGTTTGTATGTCATCGCTCTTGCATACTCACCAGGAGAATTGTTCCAGATATAAAACTGATGCATAAAATGCCAGTTTGCTCATGTGTGAACAGTTTTGCCACTTTTACCAGGTCAAGAGCAAATGAAGCCATATCAGCCTTAACTGCTGGTAATGCAGAGAGAGTTGCTGGAAACACACATATCACTGGACCGCATGGAGCATTAATTGGATGGAAAAACAACACAGACACCAGCTGACGACAAAGCCATTGATAGCCAAGTGAGAATCCAAGATTAACAAAAATCATTCTAAATGCTGATGTATAAATGGAATCAGTAAGTAAACAGTGGAGTAAACAAATGTGATAACACTGGGGTAGAAATGGGTTCCTGTGAGGGTTTTCAGTTCCGTGTCAATGACAAATGAGTGCAACAATAAATGATGAGCAAGGATGAGTAAATACCTTGGTGAGGAAATGTATTAACTGCAAGTGAACTATGTCTGAATAGGACATGATTTGCACACAAATCTGTGGATTCAAAAAGGTATTGAAAGTTGGTTTTGCTAAAGAAGTTATACATACAATTTTGTATTATTAAAAAAAACCCTATATATTTTCACAGATTAGCTTCAGTTAATGCTTCATGAATGGGTTTGGTCTTGATTGGCACCTGTTTCCAAGCAGTTGATACTGTCTGTCACACAGAGGGCAGCAGAAAACTGTTTACTGTATCTTCAAATTATCTTTCAACAGGCAGCTTTGTCAAACTTCTCTGATATAAACCATGGTTAAGTAAGTTTTAGTATAGGTAGATGACTGTATGTGGTTCAGGGGACAAAGAACAGCGATAATATATCCAGAGCCATGCATTTCCCTCTGAGTTCTGTTTGTAGAGCACCCAATGGCCGTTTTTGTGTCAACTCACACTGCAAATAGGAGCTGCACTCTCAAGAAGGACCACTAGGTGGTGCTCTTGGAAAGTGTCAACAATTCGCTGACACAAGAGGACGCAGGAAATCTGAGCCTGTGAAGCAGAGGAGCCCAGAGCAGCTCTGACTGTGGTCAAGAAATAAATGAATCTAGACAAAGCTTTTCTTTGTCATTGTGCTGCATCATGTGGCTGTCTACTCCTCAGTCAGAAACATTACATCATCCACAGTCTGGTGCAAAAAGGCAAAAAGTTATGGCCAACAAAACCTGTTTTCCCCCTCTGTTTTTAGAAGCAATGTGACAGTGACCTTCAGAGGAATTTCTCTGAAAAGCCTCAAACATCAGATGAAACTCTCCTTTCAGCTGATCAATGGCAGAAGCAATTTGGAGAACGTCTTATCAGACCGCTGATGATATGTGCTCCCACAACACACGTTCAAGGCTTACGTCTTTGAGAGGAATTGTTCACCTTCAGGAGGGATGCTGAACAGCAACTCATCTGACGTTACACAGTGGGTTTAGAAATTGCCTTTCCTTTGTTTTGATCTCTGAACATGGTGTCATTGTTTGGTTACAATTTATGTTTCCACCCACCTAACTCCAAAATGATCCTAGAAATAAATATGCTTCTAAAAATGTCATTAAAAACCTCCAAATTCAGGCTGTATATTTCATTTTAAAGTGAAAATTTAAATAATAACTATCATTTACAGTCACATCAAATTAAGCTTGAGTTAAATCCACCGTGTTAATCAGTGTGTATGGTTTTGTTTTTTAAAAATGGGTAATGTCAAGAGGAATATCATGCTGCTAATACAATTTAGTGGGGATGGTAGGCAATTTTGTGGGCAATAGGTAGGCAGAATAATCTCAACAATGAATTCCTAAATTGAAGATATGGCATTGTTGCTATATATAACTTCACTGGGCTAAACACCTTATATTTTCACACAACATGAATGCAGGGTGCCACATTGTGTTAACACCTGCATGCTGTCAGTCATCCACAGCAGGTTAGTTGTTGGATTATCAGCAAAATTTCAAAAGCTGTAGGGCTCATGTGATAGCTTTAGTGATTCAGCGAACATCATTAAAAGTAGAACCAGGCAGCAAGAAAGGTTCAGTGTAGGTTAACATTTCCCCCTGCGATGTTTTAATCACGGAGGGCACGGCTTCCAGTTGATGATTTTAGGCTCACTATCTCTGTAAGGCTACAGCAAATTCTGATCACCATATGCAAGTTAAAGAGCAATTTTAATACATATTTCAAGCAAGAAAACACCTCAAATTCATCTACTTACAATGGAGAAATGAGAACTTAAGACACACTATCTAATCAGAGGGATTTCCCACAAAATGTCAGTATGGCACTAGCTGGAGAAACTCACCAGATATTTAAAATAAAAAGGCCGGACAGTATATTTACACTGGTATGGAAGGGAGAATTTACATCAATGAATGTGACCCTTCTGTGTTCAGTTTCATAATTTACATGTCATGTATATTCCTATCTCATATCTAGAGAAAAGACTGAAATCACACATGCTTCAGGTTTTCAGAGTTAGAGTTTCTGCTCTAGAGGAGGTTAGGACTCTAAACTACAAATTCTAATGCTAAACAAGCTTACTGTCTTGATATGAGAGCTGCTACACACAGATCTTGAAAACAAATGTCTTAACCAGTCCCTTCATGACCTGTCTTCCAGTTGGTACAGTTGGTCCCTGGTGACCTTGATGGTTCAAGGTAGGTGTGGTCTGGGGAAACAGCTTCTCTGATTTATCCATCTAGATACCATCTCAGACAGGGAACAGAAGAAGAATGGGCGTTGCCTTTGGTGGATAGCTCAGAGCCTCAGCTGTTTTCTATCCACAACCGGTCATGTATGATGCACAAGTTGAAAGGGGGGCAGATTTGGCAAGTTTTGCTCTCTTGGTCATCAGGTTTCTGTGTATCATTGTTGTATATTTAGTGATAAAATAAAATGGTAACAGAGAATTGGTAAACGAGAAATAACAAAGAATAAAACAGAAAAGTAAACTGGAAATGATGGGCAAAACATTAAAAAAAAAAAAAAAACTGGTGAGGAAAGATTGTCCTGTAGTGCCACCACCTGCTTCCTCATATGGACCTTCACAGTAAACTCAGTAAGTTTAATGTCGGTCAAAGTGAATGACTGTCAGTTTCCCTGGTAGACTGCGGTCAGGATGTATCTGTCACACATAGTGTTCACGGTGATTGATGTAGACAAGGTCTGTCCCACTCTGATGACACACCCACCCCGGACAGGACAGCTGTTGGGTGCGGTGCTGGGTCCCCTGCTGCCCCGGCCTTGTGGGTACTCTGTCAGCCGGCTCATTCCTGCGCTCTGCCCTGCGAGCCTGCAGACACCAAATGAGGACATTAAAACGCAGTTGTCACTGATATGTGCAGCTTTATATATACTTCATGCTCAACCAGATCAGAAATATCCACTTTGTATAAAGCCACTTGGAAAGTAGTGTGAATAATAATAATGTACAGAGTATTTAGGCTCTGTTTCTTTTTTCTGAGAAACTGAGGGTGAGCATCAGTTCAAGTTATAATTTACAGACAGCTAACAATTTTTGTAAATCATTTCTAAACACATTTCTAGGTAATTTGTGGTGTTCCACAAGGCACTGTCCTGGGCCCATTGCTCTTTTCGATATGCATTATAACTCAAGAAATTGCATTTTCAGCAATAGTATACAATTTCTTTATTTTTCAGATGACACACATTTTTACACGTCCATCAATCGCGAAACACTCTGTGACTACTTTTGTGCTCTCTGTGTTGTGCAAGAATGAACAGATTCTGCAGTTTAAGCACTTAACACTTTGTCACAGACAAGCTTGCTTTTTCTTTTACCTCCCAGTATGGGTAAAGTTAAAAAAAGAAGCAGCTTATGAAAGCATGTTGAGAACACCAATTAAAATTTAAACCATACTACATATTAAATGAGTAAGGACTTGCCTGTTGCCTTCATTAAGAACTGAGGTGTAAAAATTTAACATAATTGTTCATTATTATGTCCATTATTATGATCAATATTGTTACTATTTCCTGCCCCTGGATGCAGGGCTTAATAGTAATTGAATTGTTGGAGGTGTACATATTTTGGCAACAAGTTAGTTGTCATTCATTTTTATCAAACTCATTTGACGCAACATTCCAGTGATTCCTAAAAGCTGAATACCTGAATATGCAGCACACCTCACATCTGCATAGGGGTCACAAATGTCTGAGTATGTGAGTATGTGTGTGTGTGTGTGTGTGTGTGTGTGTGTGTGTGTGCGTACCTGGCAAAGCCAGGCCACCTGTGAGGCGTGGACACCCAGAGGAATAGCCGAGGGTCTCTCGGTGTAGGGAGGAGGTGGTTTGTGTGTTGGAGGAAGGTCAATCCTGTACAGAGACAGCAGTGAGGAGACAGTTTAGTTTTCAAGAACAACCAGATCTCTGAAATTGCCATTTCACTGCAAAGAGGGTGAATATTATAATTACAGTTGTGGTAATGGTGTCTGCTTTGAACAAAAAGCAATTACAGGATACAAGTTAAGTCTTTTTAATTCAAATGATTCAAACAGGAACAAATAATCTGCTCTGTGATACATTGTGGAACTCAGCTGAATGATTTTGTGCAGAAAATTATCACTTTCAAAAAGGCTGCCATACTGTAATCCTGGTATCAATTCTGTGATACTAATGACATCAGGGTTTAAGTGGTCTGACAAGGAGGATGTATGGGTGAGTCACACACATAATCGTAAACTGGAAGAGTATTGATGCCTGCTCTAAAATCTCTCGCTGTGGGAGTTCTTTGTAGCCATGGAAAGACACTATAGTTAGAGTCATTTTCTCATTTATTGAAATCCCCATTCATTACTCAACTGAAACCCAGATACTGACCCGGGTCATTCATAAAATGATGTCATGAGTGGCATTGATTTTTTGACGTCGTATAGTAGCTAATGGTGTGCCTCTTCCTGACTGGGGATGACAAGCAGTGAGAGATTATTTACAGTTTATGTATTCTCAGTGACCTGCTGTCCCAAATCCACCGGGAAATGGGCTTTCATATCTATGTGATGACAGAGAGGGATGAGTCCTGCGCTCATCCTCTCATCCCACAGGGACATCCAGCCACGGTCACATGTAAGATGGTGAGTTAGTCTTTGCATTGACCACAGACCGAAAGACCCCTACCTACTCACCTCTGGACCCGACTACTGGTTTTCAAACAATCATACAGTGCAGCCTGCGGAGGTGCGTGCACGTAATTGTTTTCACACAATGACTCTGAAACCCTGCAGTAAGCAAGGAACTCAATTTGAGGGATGCTCAATGAATTTCATGCCGATTTCCCCAAAGAGGGCACTATCATTTAAATTCATGCATAACAAAAGGTGGAAATGTCAAATAGGGTGAAGTTTGTTTTTGCTCAGAGGCTGACTGACTGCTCTCATGAGAGAGATAGAGAGAAAATGGCGATTCAGGGAGAGGGAGGGAGCGACTCGGGGCTGAGTGAGATACTGATGTTGTAGTTGACAAAGGGTGCCGTAACGCCACAATCATTTCACTGCTTTATGTGAAGACTGTAATTTTGCACAGTGCAAATGTGCAAAGATTTTCTAAATTGATGCAGCATAACTAAAGAAAAACTATATAAATTGGTTACAGTTGTATCTACTGAAAATACTACACCCAGCGCCCAGCACCAGGGGAGTACTTGGTGATCTGGGGCAGCACGGCAAACTCAGGTGTGGGGCCCCACTCATTCCCTGCTCTCTCCCCCTTCTGTTCTTATTGTTCTAAACAATCTGACCTACCTGTAAACTGCAAACAAATTCTGAACCCAATCCAATAAACAGACAGTGAATAAATAGTATGATCTGTCTCTCATCTGCCCACAAATGAAAACACATCCTTTTGACATTAGCTGCTGTCTGACTTTGCAGCACATTGTGCCCGTGGGCTGTTTTATATTCAAAAAGTGATAAAAGAAGCATATGTTGATATGTTTGGAGTATAATTATTGGATGACCAAAAAACAACAACAACTTATATCTAAGTTATATGACATTGGGAGCCAAGGAAGGCTTTGAATCCCAGGCAGATGCCTGCCTTGTCTACTCATTCTCAACACTAATAATGATCAAAATCAGAACAGAACTAGACAAACCCATAAGGTCTCATCCCCATGGACTTGAACCCATAAAAATGGGTGCCATTTAATTTTGTTCTGTCCATTCTAACTACATGTCACAGAGTTTTTCCATACCACAGCTACTGTAATTC
>OMLB01044465.1:0-12937 GCA_900302555.1 Myripristis jacobus | reverse complement strand
ATTTAATGATTCTCGATGCCTGACGTTGGAGGTGGGTGATTTATTAATATTATAGCAATGTCATGTTTTAAGACAAGATGTCGTCTAAGATTTTAGATGTCATAATATCGTGATTTGGCTGTTTAAACCCTCCTGTTATGTTCACATTTTTGAACATCTTTTATGTTTGGGGTCAATTTGACCCCTGCAGTTTAAACTTCCACAAAATTATTATAACTAAAATTGTTATCAAAGTTTATGTGTCAGGTACTTTATGTTTCTTTGTTGATTACCTAAATAGCCCTTTAAATAAAACATAACTCCCCCCCACCCCCACTTATACACCAGAAAAACCAGGAAAAAACTTAAGTCATAACACAATATTATCATATCCAAAATCCCAGACGACATCTAGTCTCATATCACCATAGATTAGATTAGATTAGATTCAACTTTATTATCACTGCACAAAGTACTAAGACAACGAAATGCAGTAGTGGTATAATATTGATATATCACCTAGCCCTCACCAGTAGTCATCATCGATTATTGTCACAATAATCAAGGTTATCAGTCACAATATCCTGATATTTGATTTTGTCCATATTGCCCAGCCCTGCCTGACTTGATACCACCGCAAAAACAGAAATCCCATTCAGCACACACTCCACATTCAAAAACTGCGTGCAAACATTAACTCAGTAAACAGATACTTTATGTGTTGCAAGTATTTCAGAATACACATTGAGAAGAAGAACACTGGTTTTCAAGTTGCAACATTAAGTTGTGGCCTTCAAGTAGCAAACAACGCACCCACCAAAACACTGATTTCAAAAGAAGTGTATGAAATGTCCAGCACAACGATATGATTATGTGGACTCATTTTGATTTATAGTTCTGTAAGCATGACTGCAACTTTAAGTGTTACAAGTTTTAAAACATAGTGACATTGTAATAAGAGCGAGGTGTCAATATTAAATACTAAAATACTAAATTTTGGATATTTGGCAGTAACTTATTGACATACCTAAGCACTGATTCTTGGGACAGTCCCCGTGGACGCTCCTCTGCTATGATTTGAGTGTGTGTTAAAAAGTGTAAAAGGCTAAAATGGTCAGAAATGCTCATTTAAATCTTGTGACTTGCTCCTGTGGAGGAGCAGCCCAGAGGTCTGGGAGCCTCTTGTGGTATTCTGTGTCTGTTACAGGACAATAAAAACAGGGACATGTGGTTTGGGGTTAAGCCTAATAGTTGTCTTACTGGAAAATCTGACCTCTAAGACATCACTCACACTTTGGTGCATGCACACACACACAAAGGCCAGTTTATACTGGAAAGAGGGCAGATCGGGCCACAGACCAGTGACACAGCTCATTATTCCAGCCTGAGGTTGCTCCCAGCTTAAGTTATGGACTCTCGCCTCCTCACTGGGATTTAGGACCCCCTGCAGGAGCTGCTCATGTCACATTCCTCTTACACTTAACCTTGAGAAAAAACTCAACCGCATCTGATGTTTTGAGTTGAATACCAGACATCAAACACCGCTGGAAAATGATCAAAATGTTTCACGCTAATGGAGGTTGCAGATGGGTGGCGTTCACTTCATCAGGGTTAGGTGGGCTGTCACCAACGGGAGAATGCGTTAAATTCACTTTCGAATGCTTTCCTGTGATTGTCTCAGCTTTCTGACAAACAGTCCATTGTCTGTGAGGCAAGCCCCACCCTTCTGGTACTCCAAATAAATTTAAACACAGCATTATTTGCAACTACAGGATAGAGACATATGAACAGTTTGATCCCTACCTGAAATACACCAAGTTTTCTATACAGCATACATCAGACATTTTTTGTTTACAACGGACATGTTTGTAACTGGAAAATCAACCTTGATTTGACCAAAATAAAGAATCACTCTTGTCATCCCTTGAACTCTGATTTTCTCCTCAATTTTATAAATAGCGTCAAAGTTGGAAAAAACTATTTTTCCATATTGTTTGGCAATGTCAAATACATATTCTACATGAAGCTGCACCTCTCTTATATTGAGTGGAATATTCAAACCCAAGATGTCATTGTTTTATGGCTGCTGCGTTACATCAAACAGACAATATCAAGATGTCTTGTGCATCATTTAGACACATTTCCCTGTAATTCAGCAAGATGTATTTGGTATCTTTGAAAACCTTAGGATCTCCTCTAGAATTTAAAATAAAGTTCTGTGGGATTGAATAAAGCAGCATGCATATGTGATGATGAACCCCACTGATGGGACTGGTGGAATTGAAGAGGTTAAATGTCCCTTTTTCCTACGCCATGCTGAATTACAGCCCTGCATGCACACACAGTGTTTTCTTTAGTACCTGTACTATCCTGTCTTTGGGTAGGAGGCCTGCACTCTCAGCTGGGGAGTCCTCGTCCACAGCTCTGATGTACTGGCCTGGCCGCGCCCTCTCGCTGTGCAGGTTGAAGCCATATCCGCTAGGCCCTCGCCGGATCACGCAGAGACGTGGCCGCAGCTCATTGCACACCTCCTGTGAGGGGACGCAGAGAGAAGACACAACAGCTATGTTAATATGTTGCATGTGACAGGGATCAACACATCAGCATGACATCATGACAAATACCTCAACCATGGATCTCCGTTCTGGAAGAACAAGAGGCACAAAGACAACCGAGAGCTCCAGAGAATCGTTGACCACGTAAATACAGCCTAGGTTGAACATGCGGGCGCGGCCGGCCGCTGCATGCTGCTGCGCTGTGCGGGACAGGATCAACTGGAGCCTGCTGGACACCAAGGGCCTTTAACAATCACGAGGGAACCGGTGCTGCCGCTCAAACACGTGACTGCAATTTCTCGCCAGGAAGGAAGAGGGTCTCGGAGGAGAATGGGAGCATGTGATTGGAGGTCGGCTGGGAATGTTCGCAGAGATTTGGGGAGGGGGGAAGCGGTGGGCAGACCCGGCCCGCATGAGGAAGGGACCAGTTCCGGTGTGGTCAGCGGCCCGGCTCTCTCCAGGCTCGGTGCGGGACAATAGAAGCTGGGCGGTGACCTCTGACCGCCTCCCTAGCCCTGTCCTGTCCCGTGCTGCTCTGGGATGGCAGGAAGAGTTAGAGCTGTATTGTCATCCAGGAAAAAACTCAACCTCTATCCCAGAGCCTCCCTTCCGTTGTATGCATGAGGCAGTTTCTTTATTTAGCCAAGGAGGCTTTAATGGCTGGGTCCTCAAACAGGTCAAAACTCACAGAGCAGAGCTTAAAAAGACAACACGGAGGCACGGCTATGAAAATCATGTCACTCTGACCCAGTCTGACCTGATACTCCCTCCATATTAAAGTGCCTGCGTGCTTACTAGCCCTATGTTCCCACCCTTGGTCAACTGCATGGTCTGAAACAATGAGTGAGTCATTTTCTACAGAAAATACAGGCAGCAGGATGACTGATAAAAGCTACTTACATCAGGGCACATATATAGACTGTGGACATTATAAGGCAATCTACTTTCAGAGCTGAGTGATCCTCATTTGTGCCGCATTATGTAAGTTGACTGCGCCCATGTGAGTATAATGAGGCAGTCAGCCTCATCATCTCTGAGTAGATGCCTTTTGTAGAAGCAGCTATAATGTGTCAACCGCTTAATAATAATGAATAATAATGCACTTTATTCATAGAGCACTTGTCTTGGCACATTACAAAGTGCTTTATAAAAAATAAAATACAACCAACAAGGAATGAAAAAACAAATTACAATGGATCAAAATAACATGGTTACACCATGTAGAGTAATCAATAAAATGGCAGCAAAAAGCTTGAACATGTAATGCTCGATGATATGAGGCATAACATGTAACAGCAGCTTTATTGACGGTGGCCTGTTCTCCATCACAGCACGTCACAGTCGAGTGGTGCAAATCGACCATCTTTCCCGGTCAAGAGTCCTGCTAGACACGGCTGAGAGGCGGCCGAGCGGCACGAGTGGGTGCTCAACACCTCTTCTGCTGCTCAGGTATGAGCCCGGCAAGAACCCTACAGTCTGACTTCAATCACACCGGTAACTGATTACACTGATTAGGCCTTTGCAAGCGTGAAGCACAAACTCGATGAAATACAGCGGTGATTATCCAGGTTTTTAACTGAAATACACATTAGAAAGAGCCCAGCAACACAGACTAAGAAAAGCGGCTTCCTGCTTAGTTAATTGTGGAGCTGATGCAAGACTCTGATTCAATTAACCCTGAGTGTTTGTTATTCCTGCCCCTCCCTCTTTCAGCACCCTGGAATTAACGAAGTAATCTGGTCACAGTTTCTGCAGTGTCGTGGCAGACTTACTGCACGATTTGTACCGAGGCTAACGCACAGCTGATTACAAAGTGTTTTCTCTTTGGAACAAACAAGACGAACTGGGGCAGCGCTCCGGGGTGTAACGGTTCACCTTCTTCCTGCTTTGATTTGTGGTAAATTGTTACCAAAATGTTACCGCTGAATTAAAGTGTTCAGTGTGTTTCTCTAGTGTCAGATCTGTAGGCTGGTGACTTGCAGTGTGTAAGCGCTCCATAAAACACAGCCACAGCAGGATACAAAAATGATCAAGCTTTGAATAGTCAGTGCACTGTAAAAAATGACATGTAAAGTCAGCGGACTACTATAAAAACAAACAAACAAACAAAAAAAATACAACAAATGTCCAAATCCCAGAGTCGAAAATCAAATACACACCTAATGAAAAAATATTCAAATGGTAAAATATTCATCTCCTGTCTGAAAATTCAGTTGTTAGACCTAACTAACCAAAAGCAGTGCTAAAAAACAAACAAACAGACAAACTATGAAGCGTGCAAAAGCTGTGGTGAGAATTAAAGTCATGGTTCACCACACTCGCACAGTTCAGTGACCCGAGGATGCAGAATCACGGTTTTCAGTTTCGGTTCAAAATTGCTGCGCCACAGCCAGCGACTGAAGAAGAACACGCTGCTCAGTTGTCTATTGTATTGCATGGGGCTTCCACTGTGAGTTATGGAGCAAATAATTACCCAGTTACACATGTTATGAATACTGCACAATGACAAGCCCTTGAAGCAACGAATGCCACGCTCATGTTTTTGAGGCCTGACAGCCGATATAAGACACAAGTGCCATCAGCATTTACTGAAGCCTTGCCAACAGAATCTGGGACTCTCCAGGGGTTTTCTGGCTAATGTTAGGCATCCCTGCACGGGGCGAGGCTCAGAGGGACTCTGGCAGGGACAACAGAGGAGGGTTTGTGTCGGGGGGGGGAGCGGAGCGGCGAAGAATCTCCACGCGCGTATGAAATCTGTGGAATCTGCTGAGCGCACACAAACCAAGGCCCTCTGCAAGAACCAAGGAGGACACGGTGATTCACTCCCACGGCTCGTCTGATCCGTGAGTGTGTTTGCGCGTGTTGTGCATGTGCACATGTACACGTATGCACATCATATCGCTCATATTGCATAGAGGCACTACTTCATGAATTTGCACGCCGCAGTGATGCCGCCGAAACCCGTGAGGAAAACAACAACGGTCCTCCACAACACCACAGCAGAGAGCAGATAATCACAGCTGTCAGTTAAAATGAACTACAGTCTGCTTTGTGCAGCCAAGGCACATGCTGTAAGTTCCTGACTGATATCACAACTCTAAAGTCTTCCCTCAGGCGGGACCAGGGGCTCAAACAAAAAGATACACAGCGTTATCTGTTCTCAAGTGACACACAAAGCTGTGATCTAACAGCCCGTCCATTTACACCAGCATACAACTAAACATTAGTTTCAGATCGGCTTAGCCTTGACCTGAAGCCATTATGAGTCAGGATTATTTGTATATTTCCTCTCTCTCTTTATTTTGTTTAGAGCACTTCCCAGACCTTACAGAGTTTTATCAGGGCGTTATATATTTAGGGGAATGTGGAAGGAGAACTCGGGGAAGTGCATCTACTTCTGCTATTTCTTCAGACTGAGTTTGGTCATAGCAAACCTCAGACAGGGCTGTTGAATCGAAGTGAACATAGTATCACCTCGCCCCTTCTTGTGTTGGGGCTCATTAAATTATTCCCCCCTCCTCAGCCGGTGGTGGTGCTCTGGCCTTAGGTGTGAGAAGGACACCACCATCAACAAGAAAATGATTTGAATTCCACTCTGGGAAGCTGCACCTTGTTTTTCTTGCTCACTTCCCTCAACTCCTGCGTCGCCAATGTAACATCCACAACTTCAGTACCGCTGCGTGCTAATATCAATTTTAGATCAGGGAGAGAGAGAGAGGTTTCCACTGTGTGAACGGTTCCCCTTGGCCCCCGAAAAACCCTGACAGGCAGTGAGTACAGCTTTTGAAGATGATTACATTCTCTCTGTGACACAAACTTTCCCTTCGAGGGGGGAAGTGTGCCACAGGAACTGTTGACACATCTTCCCTCAATATGCTTCCCGCCGAGTAAGCTCAACTTCCTGACATAAAAGAGAAATCAATATACAATACAACGCACAAATGCATGCATGCGCACTCGTGGAGACAGAGGGTTTTATGAGAACTGACATCTAAAGGAAGAGGGATTTGGAAAAAAGTGTTTTCAAAAAAAGGCATTTTCCTGACTCCAGCTTGGAGAGTGAGTTCACCGTGTGTCCAAACTGTATGAGACACCTCCCAAATGAAGCCAGGCATCACCGAGCCACTCCAACATGCTGATGAGCAGGGTCACGAGGCCAATCTGAGAGTGAGATCTGGGCTGTTTTACGGTTAAGAGGATTGCGGGGGAAACACGCAGGGCGCACACACTTGCCACTGATCTCCCAACATGTACATAAGCTAGAAGACGCTGAGAGCTGCCAGCGCCGGCTCATCCCCTCTAAAGCTGAGACTTAGTGTAAGACACAGGCTGAAGGAGGGAGGAATGCGGAGCGGGCAGAGACGCAACCATGTTGTGCACCAAAAATGCACCTGCAAGTCCTATAGCAAGGTGGAAATTGAAAACACAGTTAAAGGAACAAAATACCCTTTTTCCGACTTAACCGGCCTCAGGGAAGATGTTTGATACCATTTTCATCTCTGTTCATCCAGTGGTTCAGTTTCTTTGGGTAGCATTTTGTGTTAGCTTAGCATAAAGACTTGAGGTCTATAGGAGTCATTAGCCTAGCTCTGTCAAAATGAAAAAATAAGTTTGAAAATGACATTTATATTTATGGTGATATATGTGAGTAATGGGGGTTGATAACTAATTCAAATTTATAGTCATGTCCTTCAATTTTGGGTATTTAATACCATATAAAATTTTAATAAAGTAAAGTTAGATTGGTTAATTAGAAAGCAAAAGAGTTTTATCTTTAGTATATTGGCAGCATTTTCTGACAACGTAATTTAGACTATCAATGAATGCTGCCTAATTTTTGTTGCTGGCACAATTTTCTGTTCAGGTAACCTCAACTTCCAAAATACACTTAGTTTTGTATCAGTTTCTGAGAATAAGCTGTAATTGTTATTTTCTCGTGCATATTGGTATGACGACACAACAGGCAGGATAAAATGTTAGAAACTCCCCTTTGACATTCCAGTTAGCCACTTTACTCAGGCTTACAGTAACCTGACATTAGTACCTCTGCTGCTGCAGACGGGGGCTGGATAGAGAGGAAACAGGGAGGAGAGAGCAGATAGCCGAGCAAACAATGTGCACGTAGGACATGGAGACTCTGACGGGACCGCTGAGCTTACAGACACTGAGAGAGGCACACACGCAACAACACGCGGCAAATTCACACCTTTTCTGTAAAACTTGCTAATTAACCTCCAGTGTAAAAATCCTCCCTCCTAACAAGCCTTTTAGTCTCATTTAGTCTCACTTTTCTTCAAACAAGTGGAAAAAATCTGCCAGTGGGATGACATAATCCCACTTCCAGTGCAGAGTCACTTGTTTCATGAAAATTTCCTGGAAGTACACAATATATTGAAAAAAGGGAGGTCAGATCAACTGGCATCAAGTAAATGATACTTGATTGAAGAAAATACTGGAAACAAGTTGATTAACATTGGACACAAGTGGGATTATCTCATTTTACAAACAGATGTTTTCACTTGTTTTAGGAAAAGTACGACTTTAAGCCTAAATATGAGGCTAAATTGAAAATTAATTTTTTTTTCTTTTTACAGTGTTTATTCTCATGCAAGGACTGAATGAACATTCAGTCCATTTCCACACTTCAGGGTATTCACATTTTCTAGATTATTATTCTCATGGTCCAAAACTGATCATAAAGTTCACTGTTTATGGCTCATTTAGCAAAATGTGCCTTGTTTTATGCTGCTGACTTATGAGGGTAGTTTTTATTTATCTTAAAAAAAAGGCTTTGGAGGGCTTTGCCAGCTGAAAATAGGCGCTTTCTTTGAATACTAATTAATCCAGAACAATTTCAGGGCCTGTTTTAATACCGCTGTGACACACTTCCAAGCCCCATGACTTTCTTGAAAACGTGCACATATTCACTGCTCCACTAGTTTCTATCTCCTCCTCTGTCTCTTTTTTGTGAACCTGCAGGTTCCCCACCCAGAGGTTGATGCAACCCTGTTTTAGACATGTCTCTGGTTCCCCTCAGGAAGCAGTGTTAACCAGGAGATAAGATAGCGAGGCAGTTTGACCAGCAGGGCCTCTGACGCAGCTGCAACACCTCCAACTGCACATGCTCCTGCTCAGGATGCAGCTCCCGCCTTTACAAATAAAGTGCTTCATTCTAAAATGCTATACAATCATTTCTGGATGATCATTTTCGCTTCCTCAAATGTAGCAGTCAGTATTTTAAAACACATATAATTCTAGGTTCAAAAACACAGCTCGTTATAACCAAAGTCCTTGATGACATACTGTAGCTTTTACAGTAAGTAATGTCATGCTGTCATGCTGTGGATCATTTTTTCCTCTAGTTGTAATTCGGATGTCTCATTTCATAGTGAAACTCAAAGTTAATGGCCCGTCCGGGAAGAGATAAGCTTCACAGCTACTGTATGCACTGCAGGTCACATGAGCTTGCCAACATCTGAACATTTACAAAAGCAGAATAAAAACAGCAAAGACTTAAAAAGTGACAGAAATATGCAAAAAGTGAAACTACTCATGCTCAGGAAACAAAAAATTCTGGCGTTTCAACATTAGTTTGCAATATGTCCTCAAAAAAAAAAAAAAAAAAGACACACACACACACACAATGGTCTTGTTAGATTAACCAATTTTCACTTGAGATTGCTCAACGAGACACAAACGAACCGCGTTATAAATGCTCCCAGATTGCAACGTAATATACACGGCAAGAGGTCTCCATATTAAACAAGTCGTTTAGATATCAGTTATTTTAAGTCTTAAAATCTTGTTTTTCTTCAAGCAGGGTTAAAAAAAATCTGCCAGTAGAATGAAATAATCCCACTTGTGTCTCATGCTAATCAACTTGTTTATACTAGTTGGCTGATCTGCTTTATTTCTGCCGTGTTTCAACAAATTTGAATAAGTGGGGTTATCTGATTATCTGATTTTTTTTACTGTGTTTGATGAAAAACAAGATTTTAACACTGCTTATGGCACTAAAGGACTTGTAAAATTGGAGGGTTTTTTTATAGTGTACTTATCACTATTGCTTACACAACTATTTTCGCGGGAACAGAAACAGGGAGTCCAGCGTTTTTTCCACTGAGGCACACACCGGTAAAACAACTGACAGATCAAACTGATTGATTTGCATTCTCCAAACGCTCCCGTGGGGCTTTAAAACACCCAACAAGTTCCATAACAACTGTCATGTTAATCCCCCTCTGACTCAGCCACTGGTGATTTGCATCAGCCGGCCTCTCCTGCTGATTCTGTTTGACAGAGAGGCGCTGCGGCTGCAAGCTATTCAGGCACTAGCATGGAAAGAGTAGTGCGTGTGTGTGTGTGTGTGTGTGTGTGTGCACGCGCGCACACGTGTCTCTGTGTGTGAGCGTGCGTGTGTGTGTGTGTGTGTGTGTGATGCCAAAGGCTGTAGTTCTGCCACTCAGCTTGCCAGTTGCTTCATATTTTCCTCATGCTTGGCCAGGGGACTGATGTGCAACTACAGGCCTCATAATGAAGCACATATAGAGGACATCTTTAACTGCAGGCTCGTGTCATTCCAGCGCCGCTCCAGGTCTCTGACTCAACTCTTTTTTAAATATATCCAGGAAAAAATGATCACAACCTCCAGTTTCCAATTGGACCTCATTTTTATATTATTATGTAAATACCTCTCTGTCATCGTCTTCATCTTTCTCAACTTTTTTTTTCCAAGCCATCCAAACAGCTGCTTTCTGCTACTGATAATAGTCAAATTCATTTTGCACTGCAACGCATCCTAAAAATCATCAGTTGCAACCTGTCACACTCAGCTGGCTTCTGCATGCAGATATGTCATCCAGTACAGTCACTCTTTCATCTCCCCCATCACTCTCTCTCTCTCTCTCTCTCTCTCTCTCTCTCTCTCTCCCTCTCTCTCTCTGCTGCTTACTTCCTCCCTCCTGCTGCTCTGATAAAAGAGAGGGCGACTCTCCCATGAGTTGGTGCTGCGCAGGGCCCCTTTGATCAGCATGAAGAATAACCACTGAAGTGACACACTGCCAGGCACCATGGTTACACACAGAAATATGACAAATCCTTGGCCCCCCCAGTCCTTGTGATTGTCATGTGTAATTTCAACAGGGATTAAAAACTCCTAGAAAGCCCCATGAAGATTCTTAATAAATGTTTGATGATGTACCTACTAGTGTAAACCAGGTTTTGTTTTGTTTTTTTGGGCCACCGCGGCAGCAGTTTTGCCCTCCCGTACGCTGCATACGGAGTGCACCACTCCTCTCGGGCAGGGTGGGGGTGTTGGATTTCAGGGTAGACCATTGAACCAGCTGCAAGGCAGTCAGAGGGGGAACAAAACACCCTACTGTCCCCCCTCTTGCATTTGAGGAAGGGGCATACTGGGTGTACAATAGGCACTAAAGAAAGGTTTCTGCTGAGGGTTCCCATTACAATAGAGTCTCTAGGGGGAGGGCCAGAAAATAGAAAACCAGCGTCAGTCATTACAGTGGAGGTGCAGATGCCGATAAGACCGATTGGAGTGGTCTTGATTATCAGGAAAGTTAAGTGGAAGACTTGGGACGGGACGGCAGGTTCTGTCTCCTCTCAACGTCCATCTTTAGCTCATCCAGTTGTCAGCTCTTATCAGGCTTGCTTTAACCACACCAGTGCTGACCACCAGGCCATCACACACTGATCCTGAGGAGTCCACAGAGTTTATCTCCCCGACCAGCCTTCCTGTCCCCGACCCTGCACCCCCGCTGATCCCAAGCCTGCATCGAACCAACAGACTGCTCTGGGAAAAAAAAGTCTCCCTATCGCTCTTTCTCGTCCTCTTACACACGCCAACTCCAGAGCGATGCAGAGATTGACAGTTTGTGTGAGAAAATGCAACATGAGCCAGAGGGAAGGGAAAAAGAAGAGCAGAGAAAATGGCTTTGGCAGCTAAACACTGAAGGTTGAGTGTTGCAAATCAGGTCCTTATTGGCATGAAGCTTCAAAGAGATATGACGGACTGCTGTGGCCATACTGAACTCCACATATTCACCAGCTCATATTCATGAAAACACACTCCTGCTCTTTTAATGATAAAAATAACTCCCCTATCTAGTTTAGGTCTTGTTCTGTATTTTCAAGCAGGAGAGATAGATACAATCTTACATACAAGTTGTAGATATTGTCAACCTGTGATGCTCAATGTGCTCCGCCAACTATTTAAATGGTTGTGATTTACCTTTATGAACCTCAGCACAAAATGATGGGTGTAGAAAGAACGCATTTTATATGATTCAATTTTTTTTCTCTTATTAAACTCCACTGTAGCTGTGCTTTAAACCTGCACTAAGCGATCTCAGAACCACAGTGAAAATCCTGAAACTAACCTGTGCTTTGAGGAGACTTTTGTACGCCTAATTATATAAACCAATACCAAAAAGCGAGGCACAGCCATTTCGGTGTTCTTCTCCTCTTTTCTTTCTTAGTTGTCAAATTCCGGCCCAGAAGGTAACTTCAACCATTTCACCCCCTCGCCTTCAAAGCGTCTCTGAAATCACACATTCTGCAGAGACGTATCCACATTTCAGATCACTTATGTGAGTGCCTCTGTCACTGCAATCAGTGCTGAGGCGACAGAAAACATTCATTCAATGCAGCTGTTTACCCCGTCGCTGAAAGTCTGCAGCTTCACCAAATTTTCAAATTGGAGGTCAGAGACAAAACGATTCTAGTGATCCAACAAGACTCTTGCGAGAGTGAAATGCATCCCTCTTTAGCATCCAAAAAACACATTTTTTCACCTTCACTTCTCGGTTTTGTGAAAGTGAGTCAGGACGGGCTCTCAGCACCAGTGATCAGAAAGATACTGGTGAGGCATTAAGTATATCAACATGATGCTGCATTGTCTGTGGTTGGCCTGTTGTCCGCCTAAATAACAAATGTAGACCGCCAGTCTGCAAAGTGGACCGAGGCAAGGCGCTTCGCCAGTGCCTGGGTTTAACCGTGTTTTAGGGTGGATTTTCCCTTTACGTGCCACTTCACATTTCGCTGGTTGGTATTAGTTAACATGTGGGCAAAGTGGGGCAACCATTCAGTGTGATTCCTCACGTCAACAATGGACATTCATTGGCTCTGTTTCGGTCATACTTCATGTATGGCGTCTCTGTCTTGGGTGGGAAGGGAGGTGGACGTTGGTCAGAGGGCGGCGGGGGGTGAGTCTATTTCAGGGCAAGCAGAGAGTCATTTCCCCCTCCACCCCTGGCAGGGCGCGGCCCTCCGGCTCATTGTCAGGCAGGGGTGGTGAACCTTTAGGAGAAAGGAATGGGAAATGGAATGTGGTATTGTAGCTGTCTCCGTCCAGCATCCCATGGGGCCCTCCCACTGGCTCCGTCCCCGGG
>OMLB01044463.1:0-15394 GCA_900302555.1 Myripristis jacobus | reverse complement strand
ATCACACAGTCTGCATTTACCAGGCCCCAAAGAGGTCACGACAAATCCTTGACTGAATCTGAGTGCTTGGATGGTTAGGCTAAGTGCCCTGTGTTTGTGTGTGTGTGTGTGTGTGTGTGTGTGTGTGTGTGTGTGTGTGTGCAAATCTGTGATAGTTGTCTATGTGTGCGTGTGCTTGCATGTCAGTGCTGAAGTGTCTATGCCTGTACATCTTTGTATCTGAGCGCGTGCATGCCCCTGTGGATGCGTGTACATGTGCACGTCTGCATGAGTGTGTGTGTGCATGAGTGTGTGTGTGTGTGCCCTTTTCTGTGGTGGGGATTCTGGCTCTGTGTTGCCGGCGGTTGGAGCAGGATCAGTCAGGGTGAGGCTGCTGCTGAAGAATGTTCTTTTGGAAAGGGACAAGGAAAGACTTTCCATCTCGGGTCAGCTCTCCGCAAGAGCAGCACCGCTAACTTTCCACACACTCTTTACCGCTCCACCAGGACAAAAAAAGGCATGTTCCCTCATCTCTGGAATTACGAGAGGAGAGAGAAAAATCTTGGCAGCACAATTAGTAGTATGAATTCAAAAACTTTTACTGCCAGACATAGGTATATGAGCACTAAATATGAATGGATTCATGTAAAATCTGAAACTGTATAACTCAGCGGTGGGTATGATCTCAAGAAATCTAAACTCTGTCATTTTTAAGACTCACAGAGAAAGATTAAGAATATCTAATGGCAAGGCAGTCTCAGAATCCCATTTTAAACAAGTGGAGTGATGTCCCACAGGACCGGGTTGGTACTACGCAGCGGTGAATACCTGATAAAACAAACTAAACTGCATTTGCACGCAGACGTCCAGCCGACTTACTCTTGAATCAAAGCTTTGTCTGGGAAAAAGGCGGCCGAGGAGTGGTCCGTTTCACGAATACAGACTCGAATTCTGTTTGGTAATTGCACAGTCAAAACATAAAGTCAGCTGTAACTGCATTAGCACCTCGTTGGCCCCCTCTTCACAGTGATTTCAAACAAGCATTTTTTTTTAATCAAATTAAAATACGTAGCCACAGCGGCGCGTCATTCATCAGTCTAAGTGTTTCCAGCGGAAAGCTCAGCCATTGTCAAGTGTCCTCTACCTCAATACCGCAAAGTCAAGTGGCTGCTTTTCTCCTTGAACTTCAGGGAACCATTATGTTCCCGTCTTGCCCCCGGTGATATTTTGATTGTGCTTCAAAATGACATTGTGCAAATACATGAGGGTATTATGGTTTCGGAATTACATTATGCGCCAGGCACAGTGAATATGCAGAAATGTGTCTTGGTGACATTGGCGCGCAGATATTTTGACAACAGTGAAGTAACAGACTGCGGGGGAACTATGATGCAGAATGACACGCAAAGCGCAAGGGGACAAATCTGTCCTCGTGCAACCAAAATAAACAGCTTACAACATACTGATGGGGTGAATCCAGGTAAAACCCATTACCCCTTATTGATTTTTTCTTATTAAATCCATACCAACCACAAAGGAGGAGAGGCAGATAAAGAGAAGCAGATGAATTAGAGAGTAATTTTAGCTGAGATAACGGCGATGCGTGCTGTGCAAAAGGGGCAACAATTCAATATCAGGAAGCTTTCCCTGCTGAATTTTGTGCTTTCAGTGTTTGAATATCAAGCAGGTAACAATGCGCAGGCCCACCTTTTGCTCGCAGTGCTCCTTGGATGGCTTCCATCTTGCACTGTGTGATTTTTCTTCACGCTGCATCACAGAGGGTCAATTCGACGGCAACTTTTTGAGGCGCTGGTTTTGTCCCGCTCAATGTTTGCCTCTCCATGTGGGCTAGCTTTGACTTCTGACCATCGTTCCGCTTTACCAGTGGAGTTTGTCCGTGTTTGGCACGCATTGTCGGGAGTTTCTGGACTCCCCCTCGCCACATTAAATACTTTGTGCAGTTCAGGCACCAACTATTCGGTCTCTTTGGACTCTGTTGGTTGCCTCACGCTGCTTTGAAAACACTTCAAAGCCGACACATGCTGCTAACTGGCATTCAACTTAATGCAACTCGCCTCTTTAGCTGTCACTGTAATTGTGATTTAGATACTTCAGGGTTAAAGTGCTCACCATGACTCCGCGGTCGTCATAATTTCAACTTCTGACCATTGTTTTTTATCCATGGTCCACGTTTGGTATTTCCAGGATTGTTCTCCAAGCCACATTAAATACTTTTACAGTTTTGCGCAACTGGAGCATCAAATGTTTGGTCTCTTTGGAGCTGTGTTGGTTGCTTCATGCTGCTTTGAAAACACCTCGAAGCTGAAACAGACTGCAAACTGGAATTCAGTCTAACGTGACTCGCCCGTTTAGCTGTCTTTGTACCTGTGATTTAGGCACTTCAAGCGCTCGCAACTCACCTTGCAGTGGCCGTGCCAAAAATTAAGCAAAGGAAAGAGGATCTGACAGTACAAAAATATGTATTCTTTTATGGGAAGCAAAAATTATGGCTCACTTTTCCTGGGCTTTTGGCTCTACCTTAGTTGCAACGTTTTAGAAAATTTAGCAAAATCCGGGGGAAAGTGCCAGTCTTTTAAGTCTTTGCTTTTAACTTTCCCGTGGCAAACGTCTTTGATGAATTCAGGAAAAGCTGGCCTGCATTGCCACAGCGAGTTTAGAGGAGCTTTATTTTTAACTACCTGGAATGAGTGGAATGTGGAAGAGATGTGTCTCCTCTCTCTAGGCCAGACCATTAAGGGGATAAACATGACAGGGTTATGACCAAGGCCCTTCACAGGGCACCGACACAGTGTGTATGCTGGGATTTACAGGGTTTATGCCACACACATGTGCAGATGGGCACACATGGCCGCAGCAGATCACCGCCTTGTTCTTAGTGAACCTCTAGCCCGGATATATAAATAAACAAGACACAAATACGCACATATGTACACACGCAGTTCAGCATCTGTCTACATGAGCGTTAACATTTGCATTTTTAAACATATAACACAAGCTCATGCTGTATATGCAAGAGCGCATCCATACACAAAAAGCACAAAGACACACAGGAGAGCAGTCAGCATATTATTTTTCCATCGGCATCTTTATGACTCAGATATACAGCGCCTTAAAAGCTCCACCAGTCACTGATCACTATCTGAGGCAGAAAACTGGATATGCATACATTTTTCACGACTCATGGGACGCTGAAAGATATTAAGATGCGCTGTATAGCTCAGGGTGTGTGCTCTCTCCCTCTCTCTCTCTCTCGTATGAGTGCGCGCAAAAATGTGTTGGTGACCTTTTAACACGTCTTAGTAGCAGCTAAGGTCCGCTCGGAAAATGCCAAACACATTTCCCCTCACGCTGACCTTTGGCCTTCTAACAGAGTTCACATGTGGGCAGTAAAATACCGGTTTTAATCACCAAGGCAAGATATACAACTGGTACCAGCTGAGCAGAGACACAAGGCACTGAGCCAGCGGCTTTGGAGCACATTTTTGGGATTAGGTTTATAGGAAGGAAGAAAGGGAGAAAGGAAGGAAGGAAGGCAAACACTTCAGTTTAACTTGCACTTTCAGAATCTCGTTCCTTTTGTGGAGGAAAGTCAGGTATTGTTGTAGAGTATGCTTGCCGACTGGTGAACTTTGCCGCAGCCGTTTCTGCAACTTGACCTCACTGAAAATGACTACACACCGCATTTGATCTGATCAGAGAGACACAAATACAAAGAAAAGCCCTGGAAACAGGGATTTGCACAGAGGGGGGGGAGAGAGAGTGAGACAGAGAATCAGAGAGAGCAAGACAGACAGATCAAGCAACAGAGAGTTAGGGAGGGAGAGGGATGGAGAGACTGGGAGAGCGGTCTTGGTGATAAACATTATATATAGCTGTCGTGATTAATCTGAAATGAGCATTTCTGGCATGCCCTGCTGTCGAGTAAAGCGTTAAACTGAGAAAGAGAAAGGGGAGGAGAGAGATGAAATGGCATGATGGCCACATTTTCACTGCCAGTTAAAACAATAATCTTCTTTTTTCCCCCTATCGCCAACTGATACCTAAGCAATAATGCACTACAAGGTGTCCCGGTGAAGGGAATTAATGAACACGGGGGGAGACGGAGAACGCACCGCAAATTGAAATGGGGTGCGCCTCTGCCAAGTGCACCTCAGAGTAAGTTATAGCACTCATACCACGGCCACTTGCCAGCAGTTAAAAAATAGGAACTTAATTAAGTTAGAGGGTTATATGCTCGAGAAAAACGAGGGGAGAAAAAAAACTATATTTATTTATATATATATTTTGGCCATAATAAACTCTGAGGTCCACTTGGCAGAGGCGAGCACCATTGCACTTTGTGCTGTGTTATTCACCTATATAAATATATGTGTGTATACAAATGGACAAAGTGTTGGTGTTCATGTTAATTGCTAGGGGGACTAAAAAAATACATATATATTACATGACGCCAGATGTAACTGTGTTGGTGCTTTACCCAAGTGAACACATGTCAATACTGCAAAACTGTTGAATATAATTCTAGTGCATGAGTCTAACCCTGAAATCAGTTTGCATAGCAGTGACACTGTTCAGGTCAAGGGTTTGATTCCCTCTGGGGCCGCCCCGTATGTTATGTTAAGAATAGTTGCAAACACCAAAGTGAATACATACTGTCACCGTGGCAATCGGGCTGTCTCGGTGGATGAATCGGCAGAGTTGAATGGACAGTGGATTTCAACCCGTGTGTGTTTGTGTGCATGCATGCATGAACATGCATCTGTCCTTGTGTGTGTGTGTGTGTGTGTGTGTGTTCCTCTAACACTTACTAAAACCTGACAGACAAAAACAGAAAACGTTCCCTCGGGCGCTTTGTCAGTTACCGTACACATCATTAGGTTCTCTAAATACAGAAACGTCCCGCGCCATACTGCAGACATCACTGTACGTCAAACAAACAAAAAGAGGTCACTCGCACAACTGAAATATTTTGATTCATCGCTGTTTGTGAGGATCTAATGGGGCAAGTGAGGCGACCGGGGCCGCAGCGACAGAAACAATGAGCGATGATAAAATCCTCTGAATCAACAGAACAACAACAGCAGCCTGGATCATTTTAACCCAAACGACTCAAGCAGAAGATCAAAAGAGATACGGCATACACAACATGATCTGGCCTCATTGCCTCAGCTTTGCATTGATTTTTATGTGCGGGGTTCAAATGAAGTTGAGAGCAACGAGAGGCGGTTTGCGAAGGCATGATGAAACCAAATAGTGCTCATGCTGGGAGTGTTTGCACATATATATGCATGTTTGCACACACAAACACACACACACACACACATCACTACATCCATTCCTTGCATGTGATGTATTTACCAGCAGTAAAAGCTCACGGTCATTCTTTGTCACACTAGAGAAATTCACCACAACATCATCCAGGCTAATGCAAACATGACCACACACACAAACACACACGCAGGCACTAATATTATATGTGGCCAAAGGCACATGCATATTCGCCCAGAGGTGCACAGAAGCATACACAAAGATGCAGATAATCTTACACACACAAACGCAGCGATACAGTCACACACGCATAAGCACACTCACACATATATATATATACGGGTGTCAGGCAGCATCATCATTAGCTGTCAGCGGGCTGCATGTGTCCTCAAACTGTCACAAAAGGAGTCACATCCTCGCTGCTCGCCCTCAACCCAGCTCAACACCAGCTGGCACGCCACGGCAACCCCACATAATCACAAACAAATAGAGAGCCGGGGCTCTTGCTGTCATAAAATAAACATCTGCATTAGCATAAATGTCATATAGGCAAAGTGCACCGCAAAGACCTCCAGCCTCATTAAAGTCATTTAGTCCAGTTTGGACTCTTAAAAGCAGATACTTCATTTAAAAAAAAGTGAGGAGAAAACTCTAATTCCATGTGTTGCCAGTGTAAATACACTTGTTTTGAGGGATTCATTCAGTAAAGCGACATCTTCTTGATGCTAGAGGGGCAATCAGCCATGTTTTGCACTGTTTCAAGACACTTGTTTCTGTGGGGTTGAAATGGAAAGTCTCTACACAGGCTTGTGCATGTCCCTGATCAGTCATCAGGTCATAAAGGGGACAAACACGATCAAGAGGTCCACAAATATGTCACTAGCCTGTGATATGTACTGCAGCGTTGCGCATAGCACTGTACCACACTAACTGCATATCTGATAGCACTGGATATCATGCAATGCTTGGTGAGCATCACCGGGCTCCGAGGCTGCAAATGTCACATGTAATTTGTCTGTAGGCGAATCTGCTATTTCCTGCAACACTGCATTAACTGTAAGGCATACACAGAGCGAACCATGGTGCATTTGACAGATAGTGAGGCTGATGGTGTGACAGATCAAAATAAGGAGGATGTAATCTTTTTGGAGCCCAAAGGAACCACAGATTTGCGTCGGCATCCACATTGCCCTGCACTGATGGTGTGTGTTTTATTCACTTTCCCTCGGATTTGAATATGCTGAATCTGGACCTAGCGAGAAGCCATTTGCCTGACGCTGTGGGTGCCTTGACCTCAGCAAGCATGAGAACGAACTCAGGCAGCATTATTGCCATTATCTGCCCACTGAACCACAAGACGCAGGGCCATGAAATAATGCATGATGGGCTTGCTGAGGGGACACGCTGAGAGCCACGCCACATGCCGCGCCATTGTGACACCGGAGGTTTGACTCCGTCTCTCTCATTTGGCTCAGCTCAATTAGTAGACCCCGAATTGGGCGATGCCGATCCCCACTGGGGCCACAAACGTGTTTATGATACAGGACTGAGTTTTTGGGAAAATGATACAAAATACGGTGCACTCATGTCATTTGAAGCCTAAGAGGAGGTAATAGGAGATTCTGTGTGTTGAGGGACCAGCTGTTATTTTAAAGCCTTGCAGCGCTGCTTTAGTTGAGCCCTCCCAGTGTGAAAAAAATGACTTTTCCCCAGGTGTGCTGACTGACTGTGTGAAGCATGAATAAGTCATAAGCAAAAGTCAAGCTCTCAAACCTCCCCGGTGCCCGTCCCTATGTCAGCACTTGCGCGTGTGTGTGTGTATGTGTGTTAATGCAATGGTTAATGTACTACACTTCACCTGGCAGCGAAAGAAAAAAAAATATTCTGATTTATGGGCTTGCCATCACCAGCGACAGAGAGAGTGCGGCAGCGGCTACACACACACACACATAAAATCACCTCCGAGAGAGGGAACATCTCGCTGTGCTCATAGTGAATATAAAAGCTATGTATCTTCTACGGCCATAAAAAGAGTCAGAGATGCTAGATGGGGATGCAGACGACTATGAAATGGAGTACAAAGACACTGAAAGGAATTGAAAGATGGATGTGCCGGGACATTAATCAGAAAACATGCATTTTACATGAGGCTGGGTGCAGAGTTTCATATGAGGGGGGAATAACTACAGCCATAAGAGACCAATGAATTATGAATTGAATAAATGATGATCTCCATTGGATCATTTATAGATTAAATTATTGATAAGGCCTATTGGGCTCAGGTTTGGTTGTAATAATCGTCTTATCACAATCCTAAATCATTCATTCCTTCATCCGGCTGGAGAGCTGACCCACCAATCAGTCAGTTTACGCCTTCTTAAATTACAGAGTCAAAAGTTCTTTCAAAGAGAAGTGGTTTTAATGAACTAAGTTATTGCCCATTTTGCCCCCATCCATTCATCACAGAGTGTTAGACTGGCAGGGACAGGGCAGAAAGCAGTCAGTGGGTCTCTGATGAAGGAGGATGATGGAGTGAATAGCAATTCGACACAAATCATACCGATTCTCCCTTCTCTTTGTCCTTACCACGGCACCGCGCTGTCATTCACGAATTGCATTAGCGATACTGCACAACAAGGTGTCCCAGCGCAGGTAATTAATGAACAAGGCAGAACAAACCAGGGTGAATTAATGAATTTAGGGAGTGATATGCGGAAGAAACAAACATTTTCTGCCTGAACTGTTTTTGTAAAGGTCAAACTAATACCTGCAACAAGCCAGCAACAGAGATGCCGGCTGATTCATATATTCATCCTGAGTCATAACATTGTGTACTTAATTAGTTAGTTAAGTATAGCCTTTAGTTTATTGTTGTTTCGGTTACTGCAATCCTTCAAAAAGCTACAATCAATTTTATATCGAGCTGAATGTATTAGTGCACAATGATAAAGAATGAAGGATTAAATTGTTGACAAGAACTTTGGTCTTCCAATATTCCAATGTTCTTGTTGTAATCAGTTTACCCTCTATTCTTTTTTATTTATATATTTATTTTTTAATCTCTTATTTTTGCAAAAAACCCTCTTAGGAGGGGTGCTGCAAATGAGCATCCACTACAAACACTATAATGCTTGTATTGGACAGCTGCTTTCAGTTTGTCTATATACATAATATTGGTCCATGGCAAGTAAACCATAAATAATGAACAAATAAATAAACAAATGACATCATCAACATTGACTTGCATTATTAATTATGTCTGGAGATGACCAATAGGACAGTGTGTACCTGCTCCTCACTTGAAGTAGTTAACTAATGGTCAAGTTTAGGCAATTGAAACAGCTTTGGTTGAGGTTTGGATGAGGTTTTGGTCACAGCAAAATGAGAGAAAAGTTATTTTTCTGAAAACCAAAACTTGACTCAGATAGAAAGATAGCGGTACATCCAAGGGACAAGTCATCTTACAGTGCATGCCATTGTTCCCTTGCCCCTGGTACGTGTCTTGTATCTCGATCCAGAGCTCTACCCATGCCATCAGGCCAAGCCAATACCTCCTCTCTATTCCTCTAACATCAGCACTGACAACACACACACTGACCCCGGCACCACAAGTTCAATCAATAAACCACCCAAAGCACTTTTCCAAATCTTCGAAAGAGACTTGGTGTGAATCTGCCAGCCTGTGTGTGCGCGCGCGTATTGTGCTCCCTCTTTCCAAAACAAACAGAGAAATCCATAAGCCCATTAGTGATATTGCATTACTCTCTCTTGGAATACGCAGCTTTGTACATCTCAGCATGTGTTATCTGTTTGCACAAAGGAATCCATTCTGGCTGAAAAAAAAAAAAAAAAAGCTCCAGTGTCTCGCTCCAGAGTTTGCCCCTCTCTTGGAAAGCATCTAGTCTCCCATTTAACTCATATCAAATTGTAGATGCAATAGATTGTGAAGAGAGCGTCGCTGAATGGCTTAATCGAGCTGAGAAATAATGGAGAGCGGGCCGGAGCCAATGGTGTGCTTGAACCGGCAGCTGACCGGCTCATTAGGCTATTTGCGATGTTGTGGAGAGGACTTTGACGTGCTCATGGTATTTTACGGCAGTGAAACACCACAGTCTCCCTCAAAAATGTAAATAACTCGTTCTGCAACCTGTGACCTGCTCTTGCATCACCTATTCTGCATATAATGAATGCATTTTCCAATGTTGCGGCTCTGGTTTTCGCTCAAATTTAGCCTTAAGTAACTTCAAAGTTAGAAAATGCATTTGTAATGATGCTGAACCCACCAGTGGGACTGGCAGGAGTTGAAGAGTTTAATAAGAAAAACAAATGCCACTTTCCAAATTACAGAGACGGAAAATCTGCATTGACTCCTACATGTTCTGTTCTGATTTGGCAGGTGCAACTGCAGGTGTGCTCAAGGATTACTTTGCTTTTCTACCTTTTGTCTTACCCCACTTTACAGTAAATTGGATACAACACTCCATAACGGCTTGATTTCTTGGTAATTCTGATCCTGTGAGTTGGAGATTTTTCTGACTGCTAAGAGAGAGACGCTCCCTCTGTGATGTGGCATTTGACAGGAAATCCAAGAAAGTAGAGAGTTATATTTTGTTTAGGCAGCATGCAAATCCAATTTGTTTCCCAAATCGGATCTTTAAGGCTGACTGTCCACACTGGAAGCGACAATTTCACCACATCGGATTTGTGCATTTAAGCATTATAATCGTATCCTATCGTCTTGACTTTGCTTGTCATAGAAGTGACGTGCACGTGTGAAGTGACGTGCAAGTGTGAGCACGTCGGGTCTAAGATCGCGTTTTCTGCAAGTGAAGCACCGACCTACTGACGTGGGGTTTTCAGCGTTGCTTACTCCAGCTGTTCTCATGATGGCGTTTCCTTGTCATGGTGCAGTGAAGAGGCATGAAACCTGTTCATTTGTTCGAGGCGCTGCTCTTGCCATGTTTGTACTCTGCCGTTCGTGTCACGACATGTGATATTTTATACATTATTCTCCATGCTGCATGGGGAATGATGAAAGAAACTGTACACTTGAGTTTGAGTGGTCCGACTGGATTTTCAGAGTGATTTAAATCTGATCTGAAAAGATCTGTTGGCATGCTATTTTTGCTATTCAGACTGTTTGGATGTGAGGTGCCTGAAAATAGCTGAAGTTTGTACTCTCACCAGTCCACATAGTATTGTTGCAATGAATGACAGCACATTAAAAGGCTTCTGAGGCTTTGTTTTTATATTGTAAGGCTGCACTGGGAAAACTTGCACCCCTATAATTAGACAGCATATTTTCCTGGCTCTACATGGAGGGGAATGATGTAACACTGTGATACTGTGATGAAACTGCTTGTGTGTAGGCACATTTGTAATGTGGAACCAGCCTCACACGGCTGCAGGCAATGCTCTCCCAGTTTATGAATTCTCCTCGAGGACCCATCGAACCACTTCAACTTGTGGGCCAGTTATTGATTATGAGTCGCAGCCAATCAAAGAGCCAATTAATGTGGACAGCGGTATGCGCGGTGCTCTGCAGCCATTATCAGCTGCATACTAAGCTGCACTTGCACAAAGACTTTGCAAACTCGGTAAGACAAACAGTGCCAGCAGTGTCAGGTTTAATGTCAGATCAATACTTTTGTCTGTAGTGTTGCAAATAGGTGATCTCTTGTTTGTGTTAGTTTCTTTTGGCATTTAGAGGGTTTTTTTGGCCATATTTTTTCCATGATGGATGATATGAATCCATCCATCCATTTTCTAAACCGCTTTATCCTCACAAGGGTCGCGGGGGGTTGCTGGAGCCTATCCCAGCGCTCAAAGGGCGGAATGATATGAATCCTAGTATGAATTGTTTTCCTCACACTTGTTTGTTCATCCATCCCAATTGCTATCTCAGACACCACTGATCACTGCCCATACCAGATCCCTGCTCCACATCATCACAAGGGCCTGAAAGCCTGTCCCAGCATCCATTGTGCAAAAGGCTGGCAGACACCCTGGGCAACTCACCAGAAAGGATTTTGACAAAACTGGGGAAATGAATGCATCTCACCACTCAGTCTTTTCAGAATTACACTAACTGACCCAAACGAGGGGCACTATAATTACAAGTCAGATCAAGGGGACATTCTTGAAACCGGGAGACTGCCTCATGGTGGAAGACGGGCTTTGATAAAGCTAATGAGAAACTCAGCCATGTGTCATACCTTATCACCACTCCTGTGATAAGATTTGGTAAACAAGACGAAACAACTGTGTTTCCAAATGCTCCATGGATACAGGCGAGAGATTGATGCTAGTTACATGAGGAGTATCGCTGTGTGTCTGATTTATTCTATGTTATTCTATTCAAGATTCTGGGTTTGTATGGCAAAAACATCTGAGATCGTTTTCTGTCACTTGGACAAGCATTACCTTCACTCTGGCCCATCATTTCTCACAGTGGCGTTTGGCAGTTCCCAGCAAAATGAGGAAGGGTTCAATTCTATTGTTATTCCTAATGGCTGGCACAAATACCCGTCGCTTTGAGAGAAGAGGGATCCTGACCATGCTGGCCAAAGCTGTGGTGGAGCCAGAGCTCTGCATTCAGAGGACAGACAGAACAGAACAGAGCACTTGACTAGTTCATAATCCATCCCCATCACAGAGTGTCTCTGGCTCTCTCAAGCTTTGTCTTTGTGCAGATGAACATTCAAGTGCCATGTTTGGTCACCCGTAGAACAAACCAACCCATTCACACAGTCCAGTACCCCCAGGGTGGATGAAAAGGGACCATTGCAAATAAGATGCCTCTACTTCCATTCAGAGTCCCGGTACCTCTATTCAAACTCACCCCCCCACTTCTTTTGAAATCCCATCTCTCTCTATTCATACTCATTTTCTTATTATTCTTACTTGAGCATTCTTGTAGGACAAGGAGGTGGCGAGGAGCCAGTGTGAGGCTGTTGAGGAGCGACAACTTGAATGCCAAGCTCTTGAGTCCTCAGCAGTGAGATGGGATTTTATAGTTGGAATGTGGGGGGGTTTGGCTAGGCATGAAAAACATTGGACCCACTGGCAAGGGCTGATGCCAGGGCCTCCTTCCTCGAGCCTGAGACCATGCTGAGACCCAAATATGGTGGCGAGGGCGTTAAAAAAAACAAAAAAACAAAAAAAAAAACAGAAAATCATTTGAACATACAAGGAAACAGGAGAGACTTCAAAGGGGAAAAAACTGGACTGTGTCTCTTAAATTTGTGAAATTGCATTGAAGTAATGAGGAGTGAATCTGTTTCCCCAAGTTCCTCTGTTCCCAGGGACGTATTCTTAGATGTTATTTACTGGAAATGTACTATCAGATTCTGCTTTTTTTAATTAATTTAACAGAGGCATGGACATTGTTATGCTTTATGTTAAGGGAGGATGGGATTGAGAGAACATGGGCTGTTTTTAATTTGATAAAATCACATTGAGGGAAATAGGAGCCCTGTGAGCATAAGATAGACCCCAAGTAAACAATCTGCTTTTCTTGTACATAAATGCCTTTATTTGTGGTCTAATTGCTTGCTGAGTGAAAGAAAGCTTTTGCGTTTACTATGTTAAACATTTGGTGTCAGACCGGTCTTTCTGGGGAACAAGGCAATCCAAGGAAAAAGACGTCACAGCAGTGGGCACACAAAATCAAAATCACCCCAGCCGTGACTGTTGGCGTTAGTGTTCGATGTCAAACTAAACTGAACTGAAAAAGTAAGGGTTATTCAGCTGTGAATCAATATATTTCATGTTCTAGTAACGATCACAACATGCACGAGCACCACGCTGAACTCTCAAAAGCGCGCTTGCTGCCCAGCTGCGCCGCTATCCACCCATCTCTGTTTCCCTGTCAACAGTCTCAGTCCTCACGGTGACTAGCCAAGAAGTCTTGTGTATGCTCCAGGTTAGGGTTATGCGGCCAGACCTTTCTCCACACGCTGTTTCACTTCATTTCGCCTCTGTGCCAGTTGCTCCAGGTACTTTACGCAACTGTCACATCCTGCTGCATTCAGCAACACTTCCCTCCCCACATGTCAGCACTGATAAGGGAATTGAGTGTTTGGAATCCATAATGGAGGGAGGGCTGAAAATCTTACTCCCTATAAATAAATATTTCTAGGACTAAACTCATGATTGTTTGTGGCTTCTCCCAGCGGTCTGCGCTGGCATGGCTGGAGGTGAATTACGCAACATTTTGTCTATCTTCCAGGTGAACATGCATGACTAGGACTCCGGGTATACATCATCCACCAAAAGGTAAGCACCATTTGATGTGCTTCAGGCCTCATGAATAAAATAAGAAAATTCCTCAACAAACCGAGTATGTTTCATTTATCTCCTACTTAAGCTAGTTGTAGATTCATGCTGCTCTGTGAACCGTGGAGAAATCTCACTGACTGCAGCGGCAGCTAAATGCATTTTAAATCATTATTCAATATTTAAGATAATTTGTGCTTGTGAGGTGCAGCTGTCTTGCTTTAACAAAGCACAGCACTTAAAGGTTGCAAACATTGCTATTGTGCTATGCATGCGAACATTGCATTAAGTCACGCTTGTTTGTTTAGTCATAGTTAGCAGGTGTAAAGGGTAGAAGTTGCTTAAAATAGACCAGTTTGAGTGACACACCTCTAGTTCCCTATATGTTCAACATTCAGAACAGCAAACTTGTCCATTATTGATAACAGTATATAGACTATGTGTATTATTCATTCACCATGTCAGTTGCAATTGGCTTCAAACACATTGCATTGCAGTGAACCATGGGAGGATGTTTAATGTTGAAACTTTGCAGAGTTTAAAGTACTTATCATTTGTCGCTGCATTTTTCATCTTTATGGCGTGAGGATACATATTTGCATGTGGAAAAAAGCCAGCGGTCCAAAGCAGAGGCAGAGTGGCTTTGTTAGGACAAATATATCTGAAATCCCCAACAAGTATTCAAAGTGGATCATTCCAACAAATCCTCCTCATGACATGCAAATTATGCCGAAATTATCTCACAGCACATCAGAGCCCTCATCCAAGATGTTTCAGAGAGTGGAACTGGAATTCAAAGCTTTTTTTTTCTATAATCAAAAAGCAGTTTAATGATTAAGCAATAAAGATGTGGCAGCTCACGGAGCAACCTTGTAGCATTTTCCATCGTGAATAAACATTTTCTCCGATCCAGCACACAGGTAAAGACCTGTTTGGGGAGTTAAATCATTTGCACGACTTGTTTCTGACCCAAATGTCAAATGCAAGCTTATAATTAAAAGGCCACGAGGTCTCTCCGGTGCTCAGTGGGACTAAAACAGCCAACAGACCAGGACAAAATCGCATTTGAGCTCAAGTCAAACAAAACAAGGCCTATTATACTCAGTAACAGTAAATTGAGAATTATATCCAGGCCAAAGCTGGAAGACTGGAACATTGGCTTCCAAATCAGCAATTTGTCCATGGACCCAATTTGGTAGAGAACAAACAGTTAATTGGATATTATCTTGGTGCACATAAACAAAGGCTCTCTTACTATTTATGGAATATAATGGTAATTGCATGCAATGTAAACACATTACACTCTTCCAGTTCTTCATTCTGATTGGCTGAGTCATCTACAAAACACCCAACAAACTAATACCTTGACGATGTACCAGTTTTAATTAAAATATTAATGCAACACACAAAAATCACCACTAACTGTTGTATTATCTAGCAACCACATTGTAAATTGCTCAAGGACTGTATTGTTTAGTGGAATAATTGCATCTGCATATTATTGCTTGGAAATTAAAAAAAAAATGTATATATAACTATCAATTGTGTTATTTTTTTATTAACCAGGTGTATGAGGGGCATTTAATAATAATAAAAAAAATATTAAGCCTTGATTTACAGTGTTTTTATTATTTCAAATAATCAGATTTTAATATGCAAGTGTTATAGTTTGGTCATGCTCATGCCATTCATTTCAGACATTCCACCACCATGTCTAGTAATAAGGATTTTTCAGGACATAATATCTCAAATCCTTATGAGCCACACAATACAAAGCCATATTTAAGTCAATTAATAAGACATCTAAGCAATACCGGGGAGAAACTAAAGAAAAGGGCGTGCAGAAGCT